>VMBQ01002593.1:298821-315559 GCA_007657795.1 Dreissena rostriformis | reverse complement strand
ATGGCCCTAGTACCAACCGTGGGGCCCCGCCCACATAGACCACACCCACCCAAAACTGCCTTTTACTATAATTTCTTCATTTCTACACCGATTCACTTCAAATTGATACTGAACCTCTCTTATGACAATATGGTCAATCTCAACTATGCATGGCCCAATTACCAAACCTGGGGCCCCGCCCACATAGACCACACCCACCCAAAATTGCCTTTTACTATAATTTCTTCATTTCTACACCGATTCACTTCAAATTGATACTGAACCTCTCTTATGACAATACAGTCAATCTCAACTATGCATGGCCCCATTACCAACCCTTGGGCCCCGCCCACATAGACCACAACCACCCAAAACTGCCTTTTACTATAATTTCTTCATTTCTACAACGATTCACTAAAAAATTGATACTGAACTTCTCTTATGACAATACGGTCAATTTCAACTATGCATGGCCCCATTACCAACCCTGGGGCGCCCTGCCCACATAGGTCACACCCACCCAAAATTGCCTTTTACTATAACTTCTTCATTTCTACACCAATTCACTTCTAATTGATACTGAACTTCTCTTTTGACAATATGGTCAGTCTCAACTATGCATGGCCCCATTACCAACCCTGGGACACACCTAGGTCAAACATTCGGCGTGGGGATACGCGTCGGCCTCTGCCGCGCCATTTTTAGTTATGTATACTTTTGTAGAGAAGTAAAACAATTCTTATGTGTAACACAAAAAAACACAACCATAAATAGGAATAAAATGCTAATACATGTATTTATAAATGTTTCTGGCATTTATGTTTTCAGAAATGCAGAGGATGGGCAAATTCTGAAGTTTCCAAGTACCAAGAATGTTCTTTGGGATCATGAGACCCTTGGTGAATCACAGACTCTCCATATTTCTGCATACAGGTACAGTGTTGAATTGTTGAGTTCTTCAGATTTATTTTCAGACTTTTATGTGAGGCACAGAACTATATTTGCAATGCTAAATATAATTTCAATGATGATTTTTTCATTCAAAAATGTTTTCCTCAGTTTTACCAAATGGACCTGGTTCTCATAATGTGTTATTTTAAACATTACTGGGTATCGTATTATCAGACTATGAATTGTGTTTTTATGCCCCCGAAGGTGGGCATATAGTGATCGCTCTGTCTGTCTTCTATCCATCTGTCTGTTTGTCCGTCTGAAATTCCGTCACACTTTGCGTTTAGGTTTCAAAAAATGTGGGAAAACACTTTGCGTTTAGGTTTAGAAATGTGGAAAAAGGGGGCATATGTCATCCTATGGTGACAAGCCTTGTTTTACTTAGAATAGAGGGGTGCATTGGTCATATCTTTTCAGAGTTTGAAACCTTTTAAATATATCTCTAAGAAAACAATCAACCTTCAATTAGGTTGTTAGAAATGTGACTGCTTCAAGAATGGTAAATGTTCAGAAAGCAGAGTGTTCACTTTCTGTTTAATAGGAGGCCTCGTTTGTGTGTTGGTGAGAAAATCTTGAGGTTTGGTCAACGCCATGTAGACACCTCCACAGAGAACAACCTGTCCTGTGTACTGGTTGGATCACTTGCTATAGATGATGGTAAGTATGGTATTGAAAAGGAATAATCAACAGCGAATGGATATTATTTTGTTTGTATTTTTTGTCATATTTATCAGTTACTTTGGATGCAGCATTTTGTTTTTTTTTCATTCAAAGCAGGGCATAGTGGATATTTGTTCATGTCAGTGTAAGATCGTTTGTTATTTCACGAGTGATCATAGAAAATATATTTTCACGAGTGGCGCAGATTATTTTTCTATGATCACGAGTGAAATAACAAATGATCTTACACTGACATGAACAAATTTTCTGTTTCTTTTATGCCCATTTTCAAGAAAATAATTAATTATAATTTCCCTTTCGCTGAAAAGTGACCCTCTCTACCATGGCGAGCCTTAATACATTGAAATGACGTCATTTTGTTGCGAAATGAAGTCATTATTCCAGGGAAATTCTTCAGTTAAACTCTTTAACAATGTAAATAAACTGTAAAAAAAGCATAAAATTCAAAGACAATATGTTGGATTTGGTGGATAATCAATTTTATTTTGCTCGTGATCATAGAAAAAAAAATAAACAAGGATATAAACAAGGGAAGTACATCTTGATATGATAATCTAAAAATAGAAAAAGAAATTCCGAAAATTTGTTCTTTTCACCGGTGAAAAGCACAATTTTGTTCTTTTCACTGCTGTTTTTTCACTGCAGAAATGTCATATTTTATCATTAGGTATAAAAGAAATATAGTTTCTGCACTGTCTGTCAGGCAGTACTTATGTCTGGTTGATTTGGGTTCAGACAGGTGATGTTTATGTTTCAGATGGCATGGGTGTACAGTTCAAGGTTGAGAGACTGGATACGGCCTGTGATCCAAACACTTCCACGCGACTGGCAGCTGGTGACATGCTCATACCGTTCACTGTGAGAGATCACTCAGACAATATTTGAGCTTCGTTCTGGGAAAACCGGCTTAATGCATGTGCATAAAGTGTCGTCCCAGATAAGCCTGCGGTGTCTGCAAAAGCTATTAAGGGATGACACTTCCGCTTAGACACAGTTTTTGTTTAGAAAGGACTTTCTTTAAACTAAAAATTCCACTGCAGAGGCTTATCTGGGATGTCACTAAGTACATTTATTAAGCCCCGTTTTTCTAGAACAAGGCTCATATTTGCAGTGGATGATATGTTCACTTTTAAGTGTTCACTCAATAAAATACTTGCATATTAAAAACAAATGATGTGCGTCTTGAAGAATTTCTGTACCCAGTAATTTGAAATGGCATATATTATGCTATAACGTGAGTTTTAAAATATGACATTGAGAAAGACAGCATTTTAAAAAATATTTAAAAAAAAATAAACTGATGTCAGGTGGGATTAAAGAAGTAATAATATAATGTCAGTTCTGTTTGGCATTTGTCTGTAATATTATATCTCAGAAAAACATGTTTACTCAACAGAAACTGTGAAAAATGTAATAATTGCATTTCAGGTACAGAATGGGAGCAAAGAGCGGGGAAGCACTGAGGAAGACTATGTCAATGCTATAAAGGTGAATTAAAATTGCTGGGAAGTGAAATGATGAATTTCTAAAAAGTCACTATTCAACTAACAATTAAGACTATTAAAAATGTAAAACGACTTAACTATAATTACTAAAACTTAAAGATATTGGCATAAAATTTTCTTTAATTTGTAATTTTTATATGTGGATAGATAGCCATATGGGGAATATGGTGGTGCAGTAGTCGAGTGGTAACACTCTGGTCTACCATTCCAGAGGTCGTGGGTTCAATCCCAGGTAATTCTCGCGTGTATCGGTGCTATACACTGAGCACGTTAAAGAACCAAGTGATCTATTCGCAAAGAGCTAGGGTATCGCACCAGGTTTCCTTGTATCTCAATACTGTCTCTTATGATTGATGTCTCTTCAGCAAAAAACCAAAAAGGACCCCATTGGAAATAAGTGCTTGCACTTTAATGGGTTATCCTAGACTGCAAGGTCAAAAGAAATACACATGCACATTATTTCTGTTTTTCATGCCACATGAATTGTGCTTGCTATGGTTACAGATGCTGTGGTTGTAGAAGTAAAACTTGGTTTGTGGTTAGAGAGCCATATTGGGAATATGAAAGTTCTATTAGTTTTATGTGTCAGTCCATCTGTCCAAAAAATGTGTTTTCTGCAATTACGAAAAGTTCTTTAGCTAGGTTGATGAAACTCTGTATGCGAATAACTTCATTTTTTCACTTAGATGAACATTTGTGGTTGCAATGGTTAAAAAAATAACTTCAGCTTGGTTGATTAAACTTATAGAGATCCTGCTCTTACTCTGACAACATAAACCCAGTATTGACTGCTGTTTTGTTTGTGACAAAGCTCTTGCAGGGCTTGCCCTGCCTCAAAATTTTCTTTAGCCAAGTTGGACTGCTTTGGCAAATTCTTCTTATTTGTTGATGTAATGGGTATTTATTTAGGGAAAGTTACAGTCAAATAGCATTTTTTGTTGGTAAATTTGTAGCCATTTGCTTATTTGGTGAACGGCTAGACTAAGTTATGTCTTGTACACTTAGATGCTGACCCAGCGCTGTAGCTCCAAGGATCCCGTAGACCTCGGTAATTTCCTGCTGGTGAAGGGCTGGTGCAGTTTCTACACCACGGGCGACACCAGCGTCCACCACGTAGAGTTTGAGATGGTCACCATGGCGACTGAGGTCAAGGTCACGCCCATCACACCCGTGCCTATCGTCCCTACCGCCCTGTCAAAGAACCTCTCCGGTCCAATGAGCATCAGCCACATGCAGGGTACACCAAAAACTGGGTAAGAATTAGTTGTACAAGGTATGTGGTGTAATGCCAGTCTCCCTACCTCAAAAGCAAAGGTCATACTTAGTGGTCAT
The DNA here is from genome assembly GCA_007657795.1 of Dreissena rostriformis. Taxonomy (NCBI): domain Eukaryota; kingdom Metazoa; phylum Mollusca; class Bivalvia; order Myida; family Dreissenidae; genus Dreissena; species Dreissena rostriformis. The sequence goes on along the minus strand of VMBQ01002593.1, from coordinate 311,111 downwards.
GGAAATTTCTATACCGGGGGACATATTGTTTTTGCCCTGTCCGTTTCTTGGTTTGTTTGTTTCTTGGTTTGCACAAACTTTTACATTGGCCATAACTTTTGCAATATTGAAGATAGCAACTTCATATTTGGCATGCATGTGTATCTCATGGAGCTGCACATTTTGAGTGGGGAAAGGTCAAGGTCATCCTTCAAGGTCAAAGGTCAAATATATGGGTCAAAATCATAAATTTTGCAATGTTGAAGATAACAACTTGATATTAAAAATAATATATTAAAATGTTCAATTATTTGTGCTCATGCTTACTTTCCTAATGAATGATTCTTAACACTCCAACAGACAATTTTTAACCTTCCTTGAATGAGTTGTGATTACTCTATTAAAAGTTAAAAAAAATTAGTCTTCATTTTATGTTAAACATTGAAGCATAAACTGTTGGCTCTTGATTATATTCTTAATGTTTTTGTGATAAACGAAAGTTTGTATTTAATGGCTTATTTTTTAACATTTCTTTATTCAATACATACATATACCAGTACAATTAATTGTGATATTTCAGTTACCTGACTATGGACCACACTCGTAAACTTCTCCTGGTGCTAGAATCTGACCCAAAAGTGTCCAATCTACCTCTTGTTGGCATGTAAGTCTTGTTTAAATAAATTGAGTCCAGATGAGCGTCCTAAACACCTCAAGTTCTCAAGCTCACTGTGCCGTTGTGGTGTTTACAGATGTCCAATGTCCAAAATCAGCACAAAGTATTTAATAGTTCTGCAGATTTGGCCTTCATAACAACTTTTATGCCAAATATTAATTTTTTTAACAAACAGGTCTAATTGAGCATGCTAAACAGCTAACAGTTCTCAAGATGTCAAGATCACCGTGCCCTTTACCCAATATCATGAACATTCTCAATTTATCAACTCAATTCAGAAGATGAGTTTTAAGTTTCCTCCCTGCAGAGTATTGAACATGTTGGTCATCTCAAGAACAATCTCAAATCTGAGCTGTAAGAATTAGCACATATGTCTTCTCAAAGTCAGGGTTGAATTAGATTCAATACTCAAACAAACTTCTGTGAAAACCTAATTGAGCATGATGGACTAACTAATTTCAAAAATTGAGAAAAATGCCAAGTTAAGTCAGATTATTGACTTAAGTACAATTTTGATACAAGGCTTTTGTGTTGTTACAGCTGGGTGAGTGGGGTGTCGTATGTGTACAGTCCCTACATCTGGGCGTGCTGCCTCCGCTATCTACACAACTCACACATCACTGACAGGTGAGAGGGGCTCCAATGGATTGTGGAGTCCTTGGACTAAAACCTGGGCCACTGGGCTTATTTTAACCATTATTGTCAAAGCCTCATTCTCCAATAATTTCTTCTTGTATGTTTCATGATCAACAGTATATATTTCCTTTACCAGTCTGACATTTCTAAAGATAACATGTTATTCATGCAAATTTATTTTCTAAACCAGTCACACATTTCTTAAAAGTAGACCCATCATCAACTATGTGAGCCTAGCTCTGAATGGGTTAAATGCTAGTGCGTATAGTATTGTCCCAGATTGGCCTGGGCAGTTTGCACAGGCTTATCAGGGACGCCACTTTCCGGTTTTATGTTTTTTTCTTTCATAGAAAGTTCGTTCTTAACGAAAATCTAGTTCAGGGGGATAGTGTTGTCCCTGATTAGCCTGTGCAGCTGCACAAGCTAATCTGAGATGACACTGTATGCACATGCATTAAGCCCCGTTTTCCCAGAGCATGGCTCATGTGTATTTACATGTTACAGAGTGTGTTCACCCCCGGACCCGTTCCTGCTTGTTCTCTACAACCCCACCCACTCCAAGCCAGAGTTCTATGAATGCTGCACTGCCAAGGGTGACAACAAACTCACTTTCGACCTCTGCGCAGGCTATGATGCAGTGCAAATTAACAAGGTATGCAGGATTGGAGTATTTACTTAATCACCCAGAACTACTTAATGCAGAATCATGCTATTTTTGTATAAAAATTGACCGGTTGTAAAAAGCGAATATTTGAGTGACTCGCTGTTTGCCTAGTGTTGTTCCATGATTTGAAATAAATTGATTTGATTTTTATCTCCCCCAGTCTATACTGGGGGACATATTGTTTTTGCCCTGTCTATTTGTTGGTTTTTTGGTTTGCACAAACTTTTAACATTGGCCATAACTTTTGTTATATTGAAGATAGCAACTTGATATTTGGCATGCATGTGTATCTCATGGAGCTGCACATTTTGAGTGGTGCAAGGTCAAAGGTCAAATATATGGGTCAAAATCATAACTTTTGCAATATTGAAGATATCAACTTGATATTTGGCATGCATGTGTATCTCACGGAGCTGACATTTTGAGTGGTGAAAGGTCAAGGTCATGCTTCAACGTCAAAGGTCAAATATATGGGTCAAAATCGCTCAAAAGGGGACATTGTGCATTGTGTTTCACAAACGCATACCTTGTTTTTTATGCCCCGGTAGGGTGGCATATAGTGATCGCACTGTCTGTCTGTCTGTCCTAATGAAATTCCGTCACACTTGCGTTTAGGTTTCGAAAATTGATCATAACTTTTGCAATATTAATCATAGCATTTTGATATTTGGCATGCATGTGTATCTCATGGAGCTGCACATTTTGAGTGGTGAAAGGTCAAGGTCATCCTTCAAGGTAAAAAAGAAAAAAGAAAAAAAATGCGGCGCAGTAGGGGGCATTGTGTTTCTGACAAACACATCTCTTGTTTATATTGTTAACCACTATATTATAAATCTGGTTGATTCCATCCTAAAATGACAAGCTTAAATGGTTAACATTGGCCAAATTATGTTCTACATGCTAAAATGTACATTTCCTCATAGAATTTGCAATGGAATATTACGCTTGTGCAGTTTATATTGTAATCCAATATCGTCAAAGTCCTGCTGTGTAATGTAAAATATCAACAAACATTCAACCCTCGTTCTTGGAAAACTGGGCTAAATGCATGTTGGCAAAGTGTTGTCCCAGATTAGCCTGTGCATTCCACACAGGCTAATCAGGGACAACACTTTCCACATTTATTGAACATTTCTTTTAAAGGAGGTCTCTTCTAAACGAAAATCCAGTGTAGGTGGAAAGTTTCATCCCTTATTAGACTGTGCAGACTGCAACGGCTAATCTGGGACAACACTTTATGTACATGCATTTAGCCCAGTTTTCCCAGAACGCAGCTTGAACATTCTTTCACGTTTGAATCTGTGTCCCACAGATGAGTGCTGGAAGCACCGACACTCTGGAACTGGACTTGAAGTCGGTCACTGAGGGACAGAAACAAGAGCAGTTCATGTCTGCACTGGCTCAGGTGGCAAGCAGGTAATCAGGGTTCGAGTTGAACATTTTGGCCTTAGTTTCTGGCCGTTTTTTTTTCCCAAAAAAATCTGTGGCCCACCACATATGGAGCTTTGTTCTGAGAAAAATGGACTTGTGCCCAAAGTGTCATCCCAGATTAGCCTGTGCAGTCCGCACGGGCTAATTGGGGACAATACTTATCGCATACAACATGTTTTCGTTTAAAAAAGACCTTCTTTAAAAACAAATTCCAAAACAGCAGAAAGTGTCATCCCTGATAAGCCAGCACAGGCTAATCTGGGATGACGCTTAACGCACATGCATTAGGCCAGTTTTCTCAGAATGTGGCTTAATTTTAGGGGCCATTGGCTAGTGGGCACTTGCTAATTTTCAACCCAGGGTAACATGAGTTGGTAAATGCAGGGCCTATTGAGCCTCTTGCTAAATTACCTAATGAAAGCAAATTAACATATCCCAAGATAGACAATTCTGTTTTATACTTATTGTTTCTTAATTTTATAAAACCTCTTACAAGAGGCATAATGGGAATAGTGGTTGTCAGACCTAGAGAAATTGGGCTAAAGACAATTTTAGTGATGGGAGCCATACAATACCTCTTCAAGTGTGTGTGAAACTTTTATATTTATCATATTGACATATTGATACAGTCATTAAGGACTTCAATATTTAGTCTTATCTTAATTTTGTATCAATTTTTGAAATGGCTTTTTCTGTTTAGTTTAGATTTTTTATTTTTTTTTTGTATGCAAATTTGTCTATTGTAATGAATTTGATTACAATTTTATCTGCAGATTTGGAATAAGATACTAAATATATAAAACAAATCAGACTTGAATTTTCTGTCCATTTTCAGTTCTCAGAAGGAGATTAGTAGGAGATCCTTGTCTCCAGACCCAGTCTCCAGTGATGATATTACTCCTCGCCTGAAACCAGCACCTTATAAGTCACGGGTGAGTCTTTCGTATTTCTTCAAAAACATAAAAAAATGTGTACCATTACTACATACATGACAAGAAAGCCAGTGGCTTCTAACATTCATAAAATCATAAAATATATATATAAATTGGTTGTTAAATTTAAAAAAAGTAATAATCAATGCAAATTAGACCAATTTGCTACATACTTGGCACAGTCATAGTGTTATGCAAAATGATAAAAATAGCCTCGCAATTGGCAAACAGGGTTTAAATGCATCTGCATAAAATGTCATCCCATATTAGCCTGTGCAGTCTGCACAGGCTAATCAGGGATGACGCTTTCTGCTTTTATGTTGTTTTTTTTAAATGGAAGTATCTTGGCGAAAATCCAGTTAAGGCGGAAAGTGTCGTCCCAGATTAGCCTTTGCACAGGCTTAACTGGGATGACGACACACATGCATTAAGCCCTGTTTTCCCAGAGCAAGGCTCAAATATTAAGTTTTGTAAAAAAAAACGAGGGCAGAAGCAGGGTTTGTCTGATATTGATTTTATATAATTGCATTTATAATGTTTATAATTTAATTTTAGAATATTTATAAATTTATATTGCTCATGTTCACTGTGTTTCAGCTTGAGATGTTGCAGTCAATGGTCCCGGAGGTCACTCTGTTCTTTGAAGATGAGGATACCACATTTGTGCCAAACGTTCAACACCCGTCAGTAAGACCCAATTTTCCTGGACCTGAAATGAAGCGACCGCCTGTGGCAACTTCGACCCCACATCAATCTTCAGGAGGGCCGGTTCCAAACAGTTTTGTGCCGACCCTTCAAAAAACTACAGCTGGGAATCGCCCTGCTCCAGTTCCCACTTCAGCTACCGATTACATGAACTTTAACAATCCGAATTCCGCTTCCCATCCAATGCACAGGAATGTGGCGCCACAAGCTACTGCCATGAGACCAGATTTGCTGCAAGTCGGCCATAATATAAACGGAAGCGGCGTTACAGCCTCCAGCTCAGCGGTGCCCCATCATCATTCCGCCTACCCCGCACATGCAGGTCATATGCACAATGGAGGCCCAGTAAGGCCTTACTGTACCTGTCCCAATTGTCCAAGACCACCACCACCCTCACAGATGTACAGCCATCCCAATAATGGCGTCTTTGATCCCAGCAGACCATCAGGTCCCGGTCCCTATCCGTACCCTAGACCCCAGTTTTCCAATTTCGGCCCCCCACCTCCTAGACTTCTTGGGACAGCTCCCTTCAATGGATATCCAGGGCCCGCCCCTGGTTCCCAGCAAGGCATGTCAGGACCAGTCTCCAACACAGTCCCTGTCCACCATTCCTATCCACCGGCAACTCATGAGTTCCCACACCCTGCTCCAATGCCCTACAGTGCTACTCAAACCATGACATACCCCAGTAATCAAGCTCAACTGAACTCACAAGGTGCTCCTTACGTTCTGCCAGAAGGTTCCCAACCACGTGCTAAAATGCCTCCATCAGGAAATCCCCGAATGATGCCTGCAATCCCTAATGCCAGTAATGTTCATACCATGTCCACCGCCCCAAGACCTTCAATACAGCAGCCGTACGCTCCGCAGTCATCGGGACCAATGATGTACGCAACCTCGGCCCTAGCCCCTCAGGCAAGTCAGGGACTGCCCTCCCGAGCAGAGGAAAGAAAAGCCCCACCCCAAGTCTTGAGTCAGAGTGGGGAAGATGTGTCTGTGAACGGAAGTGGTGAGGTTCGGAGATCCGATCAAAGCTCAGACAATAGTGGTCGGTCGAGTGACGACAGTGGGCTTAGCTTTACCCCGGAGAAGAACAACTCCCCAGCTTACCCTGGTCCTTTGAAATCAAATCAAGCGGAGTCCAGTGGCGAACTAAAATCGTCTCTTTCTTCGGTGAAGTGGGAAAATGTTCCGCCAGAGATTTATCAGCTGCTGTTGAGGCAGGAGCAGCAGTTGAAGCAGTTGCAAGCTCAAATAGAAGTGCTGCAGTCCCAGTCACTGAACAACACAACTGTTGAAAGTGCTATGAACTCTAAACAGTCCAGTCCGCAGTCCGTCCAGAAATGCTCAGCTGGTACCAACACCTCTCTGGCATTCAACGAACAGAAAGAACAAGTCTCGGCTTGCATGCAAACCAGCCATCAAGACCAGGGCGATCGAGCAACTTCGAACCAGTCTGAGAATCAAAATCATGGACATCATGGTAATAAGAATGCAAATAACAGAGACCTCTCGAATTCAAGCGGTAGTGGCTGTGAAACGCGGACCCCGCTAGAGATCCGTCATCGTGGCCGCCTGCCTATGAACAGTACCCAGAGGGAGGATGCCGGAGAGTTGGACATATCTCAGGGGGAACTGGTGGCACTGATGAACAACATGCACGACAAGACCATAGACAGCATGCAGTCCGACATGATTGTGGACCTGCCAAGTTTCCAGTCTTCCCCTTCCAGGTAATACAGTCGTGTAGTGACGAAATTTGGTCTGACATTTAATTTTGTTTCCTTGAGTCCTTTTGTAATAAGGAAGTCTTTTCTTTTTTTATTCATAATTGCTCATTGTATGAACCTCCCTTTGGGAAAACGGGGTTGAATGCATGTGCGTAAAGTGTTGTCCCAGATTAGCCTGTGCAGTCCGCTCAGTTTTCCCAAAACAAGGCTCATATGTTTGGAAATTTAGTTTTTCTTTAAAAAAATGTTCGCTGAAGTGCCAGATTTGTTTAATGGTACATGTAGGCAGTAAATTATTGAAAAGCAGTTGATTCAATTTTGAAAAACTGTTTCGTGGAAATCATGATGTTTTGTTATGTCAGTTTGGAATGTAACTGATAAATAAATTCACAAGATTAAGCAGTGCCCCATTAGTATGGCGCCTTTTGCTCTCATGTTTGAAAGAAAATGGGGATATCTGGGGATGGGATGGGGATTCCATATTGCCATTGCTAACACAGGAACTGTTGAGTTCCTGTCACTTTCTCTGAATACCCCCATCTATTGCTTTTTGTATGTCATTGCGAAAACGTGTGAGCCTTGTTCTGGAAAAACTGGGCTTAATGTATGTGCATAAAATGTCATCCCAGATTAGCCTGTGCAGTCCTCACAGGCTAATCAGGGACAACACTTTTTTTCAAAAAAATATTTTTTTTTAAAAAGGAAGCAAAAATCCAATTTAGGCGGAAAGTGTCGTACCTGAATAGCCTGTGCAGACAGCACAGGCTAATCCAGGACGACACTTTCGCACATGCATTAAGCCCAGATTTCCCAGAGCGAGGCTCAAATGTATGATGGCCCATTCTGCAGGTCACCCCGTAGCCAGGAGTCGTGTAACGAGTCTGCCTTCAACCTGTCTCCCCGGTCCCCGATATCAGCGAGCATGTGTGACGCACAGCGGGACACCACTGAGACAGAGGAGTATACAGACGAGGAGGAGGACAACACAGCGGGGACTGATAATCCTGAGTACTACAACAGACTCATGGTGAGAGACTTTTGATTGCGTATTTGAATTTTAGTTGCGCTCTGGGAAAACAGGGCTTAATGCTTGTGCGTTAAGTGTTGTCTCCGATAAGCCTGTGCAGTCAACACAGGCTAATCAGAAATGTCACTTTCCGATTTTATGGTGTTTTTCGTTTAAATTAAGTCTCTTTTGAGCAAAAATCCAATTTAAGCAGAAAGTTTCATCTCTGATTCGCCTGTTCAGACTTCACAGATCAGATGAATATAGCGGTGCTAGAAGTAATTAGAAATTTTATTGTAGGACAATATCAAGAAGTTGCTGAGTCAGAACACCACTGAGGAGAACACACTGGAGAGGGACGGATACGCGGGCGACATTTCCTCTGACCCCAGCACACCTGTCAAGTTGGCCCATGAAAATATCAAACTGGGTGAACATCTACAGTCATTCTTAAGGTATAAGCAGCTGAAAGTCTCATTAATGGGTGACTAGTGAATGTAACCGCCGTCCTGCAATAATGTGCCTTTTGTCTTTTGCAGCCAGCGTAGCTTCAGACCAGCCTGTGCAATTGTGCAGTCTGTTAAGAAGATACCCTCTCCTGTAATGAGACCATGAAACCTTCTGTGACATCCATATAGTTCATTATGTGTTAGCTTAGCTAGCTGCTTAAAAACACTGGGATTTAAATTATATTTAAGAAAGCGAAAAGTCAAATTTGAAGTATGTATGCCCCTGGTAGGTTGGCATATAGCAGTCGCACTGTCCACCCGTCATTCTGTTTTAGGAGTTTTCTTCCTAATTGCCTGCAGATATTTACCTGATATTTGGTATGCTGCTTGACGTACAGATCAAGATTGAGTTTTGTTATGGCCCATTGATTTTTGGAGAAGTAACAGGCCTTAGACGGAAATTTTCTCTATAATAACACTTTTCTATACTTTTTTCCTAAGAAATTGCAGATATAGATCTGATTTTTCAGTGTACGAGTCTACCTGCATGACTCAGATCAAGGCTGAGTTTGTAACTATGTCAAATATCAATGGACCGTAACTTTGTCATGATGTTTTCAATTGGGATATAGTTGCTGTGCGGCTTTAACATGCAGTTGGGGGCATTAAGTTTCACAAACACAGCTCTTGTTTAAGTTTATTATACAGCACTGTAGCTTAAGTGTAATTATTCTCAAGTTTTGATGAAACGCACATTGCAAAGTTTTACTTTTTCTCTGAATTTATTTTGTGTTGTTCAGTACAACACACTGATATTCCAATGGAGATGAGCCTCGCCTTAACCCTTTGCATGCTGGGAAATTTGTCGTCTGCTAAAATGTTGTCTGCTGAATTTCTAAAATTAGCATTTTCTTCGATTATTTTTCAAAGAATACTATCAGAATAGCAAACAGTTTGGATCCTGAGGAGACGCCACGTTCTGTGGCGTCTCATCTGGATCCAAACTGTTTGCAAAGGCCTTCAAAATCCGGTTCCAGCGCTCAAAGGGTTAAGAAAACCGGGCTTAATGCAAGTGCGTAAAGTGTCTACCCAGATTAGCCTGTGCAGTACGCACGTGGATAACACTTTTATGGATTTTTTTGTATAAAGCAAGTCTTTTCTTAGTGAAAATCCAGTTTAGACGGAAAGTGTCATCCCTGATTAGCCTGTGCGGACTGCACAGGCTAATCTGGGACACCACTTTACACAGGTGTATTAAGGGCGCGAGTCAGATACTCTTACAAGTGGGCAACTCTGTTCCCCATTGTAGGTTTGACGCCAGCAGCACCAGAGCCCCTGCCGACATGACTTTCATTCCGAAGATCAACTACGTCTCGATGTTCCTGGACTCATCGGACACAGACACCTCCATGGAGATCAACGCCATGGCGATGAAGTACCTGAAAGACGAACAGCTCACTCAACTCACAAAACTGCAGGCAAGGAATCGACTACTCCAGGGCTCCAAAAAGGCTTCGGAGAAGACAGCCTTACTTCAGAGAATCCTCAAGGCCGAAGAGGACAGTAGTACGCCAAATGTTACCACTGTGGGTATGTCTGACAATAATTTGACTTTCGCCACCAAGCGCTACTTGGAACGCCACGGTCTGTTGAATGATAGGGGCTCGGGTAACACTACAGCAAGTGAGAGCACACAAAATGATAGCTATCAGCTGAGGACTAACTACAGCACCATGACATCAGGCTCGGAAGACGGCCCGGCGCAGGTCACTCATGAAGTGTTGAGCACCCCGGCTAGTCGCAGAACAAATCTGGCCGATACTCTGACCCCCAATTCTGCACAAGCGTCCGGTAGTCCCTACATGAATGGGACTGGTAGTCCGTATGTGAATGGGAACACCACTGGGGGTCAGGATTCCTCGAGGAATACGTACAACGACTCGCGTCAAAGTGTCGAAAGTGGCTATACCCGGACTCCAAAACCAAACCATGTGATGCCACGGGTGGATGAGCACCAGCGTTTCTTACAGAATAATAGTAACACTAACAGAGTTACAGATCAACAAAACTTAACCCCTTACTCGCAGAATAATAGTAACACTAACAAAGTCACAGATCAACAGAACTTTACCCCTTACTCGCAGAATAATAGTAACACTAACAAAGGTACAGATCAACAGAACTTTACCCCTTACTCGCAAAAACCATCACCATATCTCCAGAGCGCTAGGCCAGATATTGGTAACGGCATGGGACGGTATGCAAGTCCCCAGATAACCCCTGCTCCAAATCAGATCAAGTATTCTCCCCCCTCTGGGGCGAAGATGCAGCCGAGGTACGCGCAGAATCAGTCCGAAACGCCTGGGGTACCGAGTTATTACAGTACCAGGCAGCATCGTGAGGAAACAAATGATGATGATAGAATATTAGATATTACACGCCTTAAACAATTACCCAAATTGCTTTAAAATATGGCTTTTCTGTATTTGATTTTTTTAGATAAATAATGTGTTTAACAAATTATCATAATTCCGATGGCATTATGCTTTGAAGCTGCATTTAGTGTTTCTAAAAATTTAATGTTTTGTATTTGCGAGGCAGTTTGCATAGATTAGATTATGCTGCTCTTTCTGCATATTAATTAGTCACATAGTGCTGGATAGTTTTGCCAAAAATTACCAAAGATGTATATTGCTTTTATTACATATTCCAATGTATTTATTTATGTATAATAAACGCTTCAAGTAAAATAGTAAGTTGTCATTGCCATATTAATCCTATAGAATTATATTTTTTAAGATTTAAATACCAGTAGCGTATTTTAATGTATATATTTGTTTAAGTATTACCTCAAACAAAAGAGCCATCCATTTTATTTATTTGTACAGGTCTGTTTTACAAAGGACTGTGATATCTTGTATTCTATCGTCTCATTTTTACTTTTATACAAAGATATTTATTTTTATACTCCTAGTTTTACATTTGATTTTATTCCTTTTTTGTTTTATTTTATTTGTTCTTTGATGCCCAAGGCATTACCGTCCACTTATAGTCAGTGTAGTCTATCAAATGTTCAGGAGGAATTATTGCACTTGTGTTGCTGAACTCTTGGTCTCTTGTGTGCTAAGCTGAACGAGTTTAGTTAATAACTTTGAATACACTGATAGTTTAATGGAGTTAGTAAATTACTTAATTACCAGGTGTCCTTTAGATAGCAAAGTTTTTTTAGTTGGTGAAATACTTAAGCAACAGTTATAAAATCGTACATGAATTATATTTAAACCAGCATGTGCAGATGTTTACTATATTGCAAATTTCTACTACATTTTTAATCGGTAATTTTTGTAGGTGCCAATTGTTTTATGTAAGTTTTTGATATCACTTTGCAAGTAGCATATTCATCTTCATGGATGAAAAACACATTGAACATTTATACTTGAAATTCTGACAATATGTATAAAAGTTGATAAAAGAAGTAGAAAATGTAAAATGAGTTACATTGCTTAAAGCCGGCCGAGTTGATATTTCTCACAACAATTTGGTTTTCTCAACTAACCAGAATTGATCAGTATTCGTCAGATACATTCTAAAGCTTAACTCTTCCATACTGATTTTCGCACACATTGTGCCAAAAATGCCAAAAGCATAAAAAATACCAAACCTAATCATGTACATAACGGAATCCTCAAGACTATTATTAACCTGTGACGTATGCACGCTTTGGGTCACGTGAGCGCCAATTTAACGTGATTTCCACTTCTGCGCTTTTCAAAACAAAGAAGAACTACTAAATGACACGGTTTTTCCATGACAAATGGCTTTGTAAACAATTATGCAATGGTCACATGGTTTTACATGTGACCCGCGCGTGTTTAAATTTAGATCATTTCTGTCCATGGACAGAAATTGAAAAGCCCTATCTTTGTACTGAATTTGGGCATTTCTTGACCGATTTTGACCAAATTTTTTGCACATCTGACATAAATACCATCACATTTTGACTCATAATCACTTTTTTGCGACACATAACAAAAATGGGAAAAAATACCAACATCAACTCGGCCGGCTTTAACAAAGCTAAT
>VMBQ01002593.1:173999-295555 GCA_007657795.1 Dreissena rostriformis | reverse complement strand
TTTTTTTTTTTTTTTTTTTATAGATAGATGTGTCTCGTGATTATTATATCTCAATTCTATTTTAATTTAATCTTGTCAAACATACTAAATTATGAAAAAAGCAATGAATTTAGTGCAAATGTACAAATGTTATAATTAGAGAGTAAGTAAAAAATCCCCCCAAAAGGGAAACGCCGCGAAAATTCCCCCTGCTATGGGTAGCGACCCGCTTCCCCTAAAATGGATTGAGGGCCCTGTGTGGGAACAGGGATTGAACCCAGGTCGCCTAGGTGAGATTAGAAGCATGTGTACTCACCACTGCCCTAACCGGATAGCCAGTGTCAAGTTTTAAGAGTGCTGTTGCTCATTTCCTCAAAGGGATAATCCTTATTAAGCAAGCTTTGTAATTTGTAACATCTTATAAATTAAATTACTAGAAATGTGTCATAGACGTTAATATGATACGATTTTGTTTATAGAAGGTTTAAATGTATGCAATTATTATCATGTATTACATGTTATACAAACTACTGGTATTCCTTAACACAAATTACATCCGAGTAAATGAAGTTCACTTAAGTTGACATATGTATTGCTTTAAATGCATAAACAAACAACTTATTCAACTAACTGTACAGTACTTACAAAAGTGGTAAAAATCTCGCCATACCAGCATGACAAAAGAATATCACATATACTTAAAGACAGCCATCTTATAACAAAATCAAAACATTTGAGCCTCTCTGTGAAAAGGGGGTTCAATTCAGTGATATTTTTACAAATTTTCTCATCCGAGTCCTGGGACTTGATAGCTTGCAAATCTATGAGTCCCCAAATTGAAAGAACGAGTCCAAATATTAAACTATATTACTTTTTAGAAATTTCAATGCATTTTTGGGACTCACATAATTCGAAACTTTGCATCCCAAGAGGTTTTTGTGAGTCAAGGACGCGAGACTCGCAGGTAAAAAAATCACTGGTTCAATTCATAAATTCGTAAAGTGACGTCCCAGATTAGCCTGTGCAGTCCGCACAGGCTAATCAGGGATGTCACTTTACGCATAAACTGGATTTTTAGTCAAGAATGTCTTCCTTTAAACGAAAAATATAATAAAAGCGAAAATGAAAACTTTACGCACATGCATTTAACCCCCTTTTCTCAGAGCAAGGCTCATCTCAATTTGTAAAACATCTGGTTGAAATAAGTATTAAAGCACTTCGAGGATATAGTCAACATATAAGCTTGCATATTTAGATTAAAGTGCAAAGAACATTTTGAACAGCATGTACTAATAACTCATGTTCATTGTCATGTCCATACATAATATAATAATAAAAAATAAATATTTATCATAATTACATTATTTATGTTATTTGAAAAGAAAGATGCTAATTAAAAAAAGAAAACTGTACAAAAATGGCCATGTTTTTTCAATTGATAAATGATAACAGTTGCTTAAAACAATTCTATAAATTGAAGACGGAAAACACATTCTTGGAAAAAATCAACTTCAGCAGAAAACAACATGCTATGATTGAAGGCAAAAGCAAAATGCGTCAAGTCAATTTTGAAACACACATAAACTGACTAACCAAAGCTGCTTTTTTTTAAATGTTTGAAATTTCCAATCCATATTTTAAGTAATAACATAAATCCAAGAAAAAAATTGAATTTTCGGTTGAAAAAACAACAACAAAAAAACAACTATAAAACAAATAAGCTGACAAATACTGGAATATCACAAAACCAATTAAGAAACAAAATATTTCTCAATCGTCTGTGACAACATATGGCAAAATATGCAGAAAGTCCCCTCTATACGAGGATAAAGTGAGAGTCTGACCCCAATTCCTCCATTCGCCCCAATGATTTTGATACCCGTTCACACCGGACCAGTGTTCACGATGCAAGCGTTCAGTGTCTGCGTCAGTTACTTCTACCGGTTCATCAACTTCGTAAGAATCGTCGTCGAGCTGAAAATGATCACGATCTAACGGTGGATATCTGCTGTATATTTCCTCTAACGTTAATTGCTTATTGCCACTGGAATCACACGGACCTGAGGTGCTGGACTTTGGTTTGGTTTCGTCTGATAAATTATCTGGAGTGTTTTTGGAGATCACAGTTGAAACAACATTTTGAACCGGTTTTCCAGATGCCTCTGGTTTGGTCTGCATTTCTCTATTATGACCGCTAATGTGATGACCTTCAAAGCTGTCTTCAAAACTTGTGGACGCATTACCGGGGGACTCTGTGCGGAGAAGCTCATACTTTAATGGACTAAGATCCTCTTGACCGGTCGGCGGAACGGAAGATTGCAAAAACTTTTCAACCATTTCGTTTTTAGTTTGTAAAGACACTGGTGCACTCGGCGGCGCATCCCTCTTCTTATGGTGACGAGGTTTAGCACCGTCAGGGACATTCGAGACAAATCTTTCATCCGGTTCCCTAGCAATTAAATTGTCTGTTATTTGCCTAGCCGTATCTTTACCAACAGATAAACTATTTTTAGCTTGAAGGTCTTGCATGATTTCAGCAGTGCTCTTAACTTTTGGTGTTTTACTTAGGAAAATTTCCAAACTGGGGGAATCAATATCAGTCCTACTCTCAACTTTAGTTTTTATATCCAATTTTACTTTCCGTTTCTCCGATAAAGATTTTGCACTTGAAACAGATCCATTTTGCGGGGAGATTTGTTGATCCATAGGTTTGTTCTTTGGAGGTCGTCCTCTACCTCGTTTAACAGGCGTCTCCAAAACTCCATTAACTTGGGGATGTGGCACGGGTGGAGAGGTCTTGTTAAATCGGATAGTTGTTTTAAGACCTTTAGTTTCTATGGAATGAGTAGGAGTGGATATCTCCCCACCGCCACCATTAAAATTAATATCAGACACAACCATACCATTTTTACCTGACTTGCCCTTCTGCACTAAATTACTAGTCGATTGTGAGGCTCTTAAATCTAAGTTTTGGGAACTGTTAACAAGATTGATCTCAGAGCGAGTTCTCTGCAGTTCACTTTCATCATTATTAGCACTAGATATTGATAAAGCACGGTTTTGAGAATACGTCGTACCAGGATGTCTCTGCAATTTGCCATTATTTGTAGAGGAATAACTACTGCGGCTGCTATGACTACACACACTATCTGGCGTAGTAGGCTGAGAGTTGAGAACACTCGGTGAAATACATGGTTTCTTAGCAGCACTTGCATTGCCAAAAACCGAAGGAGGCTGAGAGTTGATAACACTAGGTGAAATACATGGTTTCTTAGCAGCACTCGCATTGCCACCAACTGGAGACGAGTTGGATCTTTTTGTTGAATGATTTGATGAGACCTTGTTGTTCGTATTTTGTAATGAAGGCGTGGTTGGTTTGTACTGCATGTGCGAACGTGAAAGACTAGAGTCCACATTTTGTTGTGGTGACACAAGTTTATTTACAGACACAGAGCGAGCGAGTTGTGAAATAGCCGGGCTCTGTGGTTTGATCATGCCTTGCAGTCTGCTGGCGGCATTTTTCACCCCATCTCCATTAACAGCGGGGCTGGCTTCAGAACCCCCACCAACCAACTTTTGCCAACCTCGAACCAGCTCCTTGGCTCGTTTAGCCAGCACCTTGTTTGTTGTTTTCCGTCGTACATCGTTGACCAACCGTCCAATTCGAGTTTCCTNGTGATCCAAATAATTTCTATTGATGCCATACACAATTCCCTAAACATGAAGTCAAAATGAATGCCAAGAAATAAGTTTTAAACTAAAGGACATGTTTTTGACCATAACAAAGTTAGCCTAGTATAACTTCAAATAGTTAGCGATCAGATTAAATTTAACTTGCAGACAGAATTTTAAAATGATGCTGTATCTGCGAGAATTTATTGAATATATTGAAAAAGAACAAGTTGATACAACGCGTGAATATTACTTGCCCACACATCTACACAATAGGAAATCAATTACCTACTAAGTGGGAGCTGGCACACACATATTTTTGAATCTGTTTACAAAAAATTCATGTGATATAACCAACAATAGCACCCGTTATATAGTTTTCCCTTGGTAAGCCAAAATTCTTTCCATAGTCTAGATTACAAAAGTAAAATCAAAACTGACTCGAAGGGTCAAAAAATGTGTTAGTCAATAGAATTGAATTTGTGTTAAGGGTTTTCTTGTGTGTCCATTGCTTTTTTGACTTTTAAAATTATTAACTGAAGATAACTATGGAAACGTCAGATTCTTATATATTTTTGCCAGAGGTCCAGATAACATGCGTAAAGACATAAATATGCATTGAATAAACAACAAGAGATGTGTTTGTCAGAAACACAATGCCCCCTACTGCGCCGCTTTGAAACAAAAATGTTTTTTTTTCTCGAAACCTTAACGCAAACTGAAAGTGTGACGGAATTTCAGACAGACAGCTGGACGGACAGTGCGATCACTATATGCCCACCTTCGGGGGCATAAAAATGATTTAGTTTTAAAAACCATATGTTACAATATGCATTGAAAAAATTACAATAAGTAATCCAATTCCGACAATATGCTAACTTTACAACAGTACATGTGAAATAAACTTATTTCTGAGTGTGATTGATTTAACACTCTGTTGTAAGTAACCTGATTTAATGGATATAGGGCTTGTGGTTGAAGATAACTAATCAATTTTATTTGGTCACCAGTCTATAACACGATTTTGGAATGATATCGACGCAACTTTTCTACGTTTTGGGATTTTTTGGCAGGGCAATTTAGAATTTTGGACTTTTTCCCTGATTGGGAAAGTGCTTTTTACAATCAGTACTTAATAATATTTTAGGAAAACAATTCTTGTAACAATGATCAAAATGCTGAATAGAACTGGTTTATCGAAGCAGATACTGGACCGATTTAAAATTTACCAAAGCATGGCCAATGGGCTTTCTTTTAATCAAAGCATTGATATACTAAAACTACAAGTCAGCGATTTTTTTCCTTCTTTATAAAGTACCGGTAAACGGCACTTTCCCAATTACAAAAAAACTACAAATTTCCCNACATGTATTTTTTTCCGCAAACAGCTGATAACAAACGCTTTGATAAATAATGGAACGTTGATACGCGTGTCATCGAACCAGCAGTGTTTTAATTGGTCATTATTAGATTCTTCAATGAGCCAAACTCCGCCTACTGGGCGGACTTGTGCTTCAATGATTGGAAACGGGCGATAACGGTTAGTGTCTACCAAAAGGGATACTCCGCCCCAAGCCAATTATCGCTTAGTCTTAACAACTTTTGAACTCGTTGACGCAAGTCGGTATAATTCCCCGGGTCAAATGTGACGCATGACGTAATTTTCTCACGAGTCAAACAAGGGTCTTCTGTAATTTTCAAGCGTCAAAACCCGGGAGCTCGGGTCAAAGGAAAGCCCTGGTAAGAAGTTGGAAAAGTAGGGTATGTGACATTTTTTAAGACTTCACTATAGATGTTACATAATAATGAACAGAAACCAGGGCAACAGATAAGGTTCGTTATATCGTTTTTTACGATTTGTATTGGACAGAAAACGAATTGAAACTAAAAATCAATCGTACAGAAAACGATTATGAAAATGGAAAACGAATTGAAATCGATTCATCGTTTTCGTTGTTCCGTTTTCCGCCGAACTGCGTTTAATTATAATAAGTGTATTGTTACCTTTAGTGCGGCCTTAATATTTTCAGTTAGTTTATATAGACACCATTTTGGGCCGGTGTCAATATAAAAAGTTACTTCTGGCGAAATAAGTTCGGGAAAATGTTCTGTGTTAAAAGCAGATGGGAAAGAAAACTTTCATAAACGGTGTACGCGTCCAATATTTTACATTTCGTAACGAGACCCAAACCGTCGGGAAAAGACATCGTGAAGAGTATACTCTCAGAATTAATAGCACAGGTGGTAACAGATTCTGAAATATTCGGGTCAAAACACCGCTGCGATTCCTCGTCTCAAAACCTAAAAACATCGTGATTTCCACTGGCTTTTCATTGATGGAGAGGGTTTGGCAATGTGAGTACCCGTATGCTCTCAGACTGAAAGGCAGGAGTGTTGAAACTTTTTTAAACAAAATGACTCCATCATCCATTTGTCAATATATAATTAATACTAATATTTACAAACAACCATTGTCACTGTGAATTTATAATGACTTAATTGGAATAAGAATCATCAATATCAAAAAATGAAGCGCTAATCTGATCCAGAAATATATGTACGTTTTGAACAAAAAAACTTATTGACAAATAGTTTTGAGGGAAAAAACTAATTGTTACAAAAAGCTTGCAGTGAAAACTAATTGACCCAAAATCTTATCTGTTGCCCTGAGAAACCAAACAAGAAACGTGGCGGCTTGTTTAAGGTTTCAATCACACTGCGTCTGCTTTAATATACAGAGAGCTTAAAATATAACTAACACTGTCTGGATCCTGAACTGGGTTTTCATTAAGCATGTCCACCCCATGTTAATTCGACAGACGACAACATGCATTTAAGACTATCAACGTAAATATATTTTTAACAAAAATTTAATAAATTTATTTCAAACACAAATGGAATTAACTTAATAATGAATTGGTTTCTTTGAAGTGAATGATATAATTCCAAAAGAGGTTGCGAATATTTAAAAAAAAGTCCGGAAAAATAATACTGTCTGGAAAACCAGTACTTCAGTCATGAAATCTCATTTATCTGTAAATTGCTGTGAAGCTTTTATGGATATAAGCATGAAATATTCTTGGTATCTAAGTAAATAATTGTTTTCTTAAATAAGTATTCATTTTATTGTTGTCAACACAACACAAAGCAAATATTTCCATTCACCTCAAAATACTTTTGGGATTTTAGATTAAATTTTATCAGT
The DNA here is from genome assembly GCA_007657795.1 of Dreissena rostriformis. Taxonomy (NCBI): domain Eukaryota; kingdom Metazoa; phylum Mollusca; class Bivalvia; order Myida; family Dreissenidae; genus Dreissena; species Dreissena rostriformis. The sequence continues at coordinate 288,699 of VMBQ01002593.1, read as the reverse complement.
AAGAAAACCAAACCATACTTATTAATTCATAGTTGTTTGTATTAAAACAACTTCAAATAACCTTAGTTTGTGTTTACAATAATTCCATTATGAAATAAAATGCATTATCATGGCCAGTTATTAAAAATCGAATCAACTGATCAAACAAACAAAACGCCACGTTTTTTCAACACCAACATGATAGTAAAATATTAAACTTATTTTTGATCACATTTCTGACCATATGCCTTGTCCATAAACACCATAATATCAAAAAATTTACACAGCACAGAAATCGTCAGACACGACACCAGACATGTCGGCCACGACTGGCAACAGGCGAAGACAAAAACCATGGAATTTCCGTGTTAATGGTCATTTTCTTACATTATTATCATTATCTATGCCTTCTAGCAATCTTTCTTTTAATTGTGGTGGCGTGTGCTGCATCAGTGCGACCTAGAACACCTGAATTTAGGCATATGTGCCGTCTTGGTGTTAGATCCTCTCCCACCAGTATGGCGGCCATCCATAAATTGAACAGTTTTGTGCAGCGCAGTGGCATCTGGGAAACCTCGCCAATAGCGTGACGTAGACTGACGAGGCTACCAAATGATAGCCGCGCGCAAGGTAAACAAGCCAGACAGATTTTGGCAGGGGAAATAACTCATGACAAAGTTTTATGCAATTTTTGTGCAATACGGTGAATGCATATGTTGCTTGAGTAAATGTTAGACATTAACTGGTAGATAATGTTTAATTTCTTTCGTAGTTAGCTTGTATTTAGTAAACTATCGTGGAGAAAATGAGTGATGATTTTCACGCATTTTTAGAACAAATGAAGATGGCGCTTTTCTTTTATTTCATTGGCTGATATTTTCAGTCTTGCTATTGGCCGAAGATAGCACGTGATACAATCCATGTGGTGGGGCAAATAGCACATGCTTGGAAAATAATAATTTAACAAAAATGGTATGGTGGCACAATGTCTAGAGTGAACATTTCATCTTTTTCAGTTATTAAAAATATTGTTCTTATATTACATATTAAAATTAACATTATATTCAATGGGTTATTGTTAAATGTGCTGTTGTTGTTCGTACCATTACTCGTTCGTAACCAAAACTGTCAAAAGTATGTTTTTATTTGATTGCGCAATTGATTGGTACTTTAGTCTTAGACAGACTCTGTAATAGAAGGTCTAGATCCTTGCCAGACGTAGCACTAGCTGTTAAAAGTTAAGATTCCACATCTGTATAATATAATCGTATAAATGAGCCGCGCCTTGGTAAAACGGCGGTACCCGTAAAACGGTGTTATATTCATGTGCGTTGTTAAATTATGTTGTAGTATCACAAATGTGATAATGAAGTTAAAGACACTCAAGTCAGAACACAAGCGTGCTGTTTCTATCACGTTTATTTTACAACTGGCAGATAACATGTGCTTGTGCCGCAGGTAGTGGTCAGTGGGCATGCGCATTGAAATAAACATGCAGACACGTGTTCGACATAATATTACATGCGTAAAGTGCAGTCTGCAAAATAAACCCATCGCCTGATCGCCAATGCGATGAACTGTCGGCTCTGGCGCTAGAAAAATTGAATATAGATCGCCTGAACTGCGATGAAAAATAAATCTGGGAAAATAAACCAATAAATAATCAATTTACGCATTCCAGGTGTAAATTCTTACAACGAAACCGCTAGGTTACTTCCCGTAGTTTTCTATCATTAGTGATCTCCCTTAGATGTTATAAAGAGTGTAAAATCCGACTCGCGTATTTAAAATGTTGTAATACTTTTGGTAAACTGACCTTGCATTCTACGCCAATAAATGAAATAATAGTGCGAGGGTTTTTATAAATTAAGTTAAACGGTTGAATGTGTGTTATTAATAGCTTTGAAATCACGAAATAACTGTAACAGTGCTTATCATTCATATGATTAAGATCGATACCCGTGAGCACCAGCTTTGTATTTTTACTGGTAAATACTTGCTGCTGAGAATAACACTTTTATTATTCTGCTACATTGTAAGTCAACAATGTTTAAACTGAAAGCTCCAATGTCTAGTTCTGTCCCTGTCCTTTCATGATAATGTCACTGTAAATTAATTCAATTTTTTTCTGGCTATGAACAATTTCCTCTGGCTATGCCATTTTCAAAGTTTCATAGCCATATGGCTATGAAGACAAAAAAGTTAGTTTTGCAGAATGAAAGTGTCGTCCCAGATAACTTATAAGACTGTGCCGTCTGCACATTCTGAACAGGGACAACCCTTTCCACTTATTGTGATGTTTTTTTGTTTATAGGAAGTCTCTTATTAAAGAAAATCTATTTAAGGCGGAAATGGTGGTCCCTGATTAGTCTGTGTGGCCTGCACAGGCTAATCTGGGACTACAATTATTTACACTCATGCTTTAAGCCCTGTTTTCAAAGAGCCCGGCTCACATGTATTTTATTTAAAGCCTGGAAGAAATAAGCCGTTTATCAACAAGAAGGAGGGAATTACGTTCCACCTGGTGCACAGAAGTCAGAAGGACCCTCTCCTGGTCAGCGATGAGGCCTCCCAACATGTTCTCGTTCAAGGGCACGACAAGGTTTTTACATTTAAAACTTTTCATTTTTAGCTCAATGGCATCGAAAGCCTTGGGCCTATTGTAATACTCTTGAGTCTGTTTCCTTGGTAGAACCAGTACTTGGTGTCTTTTGGGGAGATCGAANTCCCTCCGCTGTAAACCGCAGGTAGATTTTAATCGATAACGCAGCCTATTACACCGTAATGCCTTCTTCTGATTGGTTGATATTTAAATATTTCATAACATGGCGAGAGGTCAGTGATTGTATTGCGATTTAAGCAGAAGTTTAACTGAAACAAATTATGCCTTTTAACTTCAATTCCAAGATATTTGAGGTAAAAATGGATTTCTGAACTAAAACTGTATGAGTTGGTTATGTTATTTTGCAATTTTAAGCATATTGATGAAAATTTAAACTTATTTATATCCACCACAAATTGAATATTTCGCCGATAAGACGTTCCAAAGAATTTAGCCCGTATAAAAAGTATCTCTAAATTCTTGGCAACGTCTTATAAATAAGACTAGGTAAAACGGTGTCACTGTGTTATATTCACGTGCGTAAAGTGCAGTCTGCAAAATAAACCCATCGCCTGATCGCCAATGCGATGAAATGTCCGCTCTGGCGCTAGAAAAATTGAATATAGATCGCCTGAATTGCGATGAAAAATAAATCTGAGAAAATGAACCAATAAATAGTCAATTTACGCATTCCAGGTGTAAATCTTACAACGAAACCGCTTGGTTACTTTGGTAGTTTTCTATCATAAGTGATCTCCCTTAGATGTTATAAAGAGTGCAAAATCCGACTCATGTATTTAAAATGTTGTAATACTTTTGGTAAACTGACCTTGCATTCTACGTGATAAATGAAATAAAAGTGCGAGGGTTTTTATAAATTAAGTAAAACGGTTGAATGTGTGTTATTAATAGCTTTGAAATTACGAAATAACTGTAACAGTGTTTATCATTCATATGATAAAGATCAATACCCATGAGCACCGGCTTTGTATTTTAACTGGTTAATACTTGCTGCCGAGAATTACACTTTTATTATTCAGCTAAGTCAACAATGTTTAAACTGAAAGCTCCAACGTCTAGTTCTGTCCCTGTCCTTTCATGATAATGTCACTGTAAATTAATTCTATTTTTTTCTGGCTATGAACAATTTCCTCTGGCTGTGCCATTTTCAAAGTTTCATAGCCATATGGCTATGAAGACAAAAAAGTTAGTTTTGCAGACTGAAAGTGTCGTCCCAGATAACTTATAAGACTGTGCCGTCTTTCCACTTATTGTGATTTTTTTTTGTTTATAGGAAGTCTCTTCTTAAAGAAAATCTATTTAAGGCGGAAATGGTCGTCCCTGATTAGTCTGTGTGGCCTGCACAGGCTAATCTGGGACTACAATTTTTTACACACATGCTTTAAGCCCCGTTTTCAAAGAGCCCGGCTCACATGTATTTCATTTTAAGCCTGGAAGAAATAAGCCGTTTATCAACAAGAAGGAGGGTATTACGTTCCACCTGGTGCACAGAAGTCAGAAGGACCCTCTCCTGGTCAGCGATGAGGCCTCCCAACATGTTCTCGTTCAAGGGCACGACAAGGTTTTTACATTTAAAACTTTTTATTTTTAGCTCGATTGCATCGATGGGCCTATTGTAATAGTTTTATACTTTTGAGTCTGTTTCCTGGGTAGAACCAGTACTTGGTGTCTTTTGGGGAGATCTAAAGAAGGCTTGCACAGTTGGGATTGTTTCCTGGGTAGAACCAGTACTTGGTGTCTTTTGGGGAGATCTAAAGAAGACTTGCACAGTTGGGATCGAACCAGTGTCCTCCCGTTGTAAAACGAGGTTATCCAATCTTTAGCCTGAACCAAGACTTTCTACTGTTTTTATTTATCAGAATATTTGACCTTTTTCAAAAGCAAAATGCAGCTTTTTTTCCCTTATTGTCATAAACAGTTTACCAATTCTTATAAAAAAAATAGAGAAAATACTACTTAATTAATGTTAATTTAATAAATATTTGGCAAAAAAATACCTTGTGAGATGTTAAAAATAATAGAAAATTACTGCTTAACATGGTATTTATTTACCCAATTTCACAAAGTTCTCAACCCCAAATTCCCACTTGTAGCTAGTAGGTTCTTCTTTCTCCAAAAGACAAAAAGACTGCAGTAAAAAGTATGGTTGTTATTCTATTTTACCTATTTATAGTGGTAATAAAACTCAAATCTGATAGAAACCCTCGGTAATTAAATTCCTAGTACTTAAGACGTCTTTATTTTTCATTCTTCATTGTAGAATAAAGAAAGCGTGCAAGAAGAGCAGAGGAAGTTTGGTGTGTTCTTTGATGACGAGTATGACTATATGCAGCACCTCAAAGACACCAACGAAATCAATGAAGTGGAGATGGTGGAAAGGATTGAAGCCGAAGAGATGGAGCAGGTAATTCTGAAATGAGCGCTTAGTAGTTGAGCCTTGGTCTGGCAAAACTGGGCTTAATGCATTTGCTTAAAGTGTCATCCCAGATAAGCCTGTGCAGTCCACACAGGCTAATCAGGGAAGACAATTTCCGCTTTATGGAAGTTTTCCTTTAAAGGAGGTCACTTCTACACGAAATCCAGTGTAGGCGGAAAGTGTTTTCCCTGATTAGCCTTTGTGGACTGCACAGGCTAATCTGGGACAACATTTTTCAACTGATGAACGAACACAGATGCTAACCACTTACTGCCGACTGAGTTTATCTCAATTTCAGTCTTTTCTTCAATGATTATGTACTAAATCAGCAACATCGATTTTCTGGAGAGAGAATCAATTATCGCTGACTTTCTCATACAACTACGATTAATCGTTTTTATTTGATCGTTGTGACATCACAAGTTAATATGATACTATAATATTCTCAACCCATTAACTATAAAGATGATTTAACAGAAGTGAATAATTCTGTGTCAACTAAAAGCTTATTTAAGTGGCTAAGTCACACTAATATGATAAGATTACGGTAACTCTTATGGTCAGTTATGTTGCAAAAAAACCTGTGTCAAGGCCCTGTTGGGGGGAGGGGTCATTTGTCTCCGAACGCAGAGCTCTTGTTCTCATTTTGTCTTTTAATTAATACTAATTCGTTTTGTTATGTTCACTCTGAAACCTATAATATTCATCGCACACTAATTTTTGGTGGATTTTCTGGTTCTACTCACCCACAAATTCAAATATTCAAAGAACGTTATGTCCAAAGTCTTATATCTGAAATATAGCCAAGAAGATGTGACGTCAGACGTAAGGGAGGGCAACCAGTTTTGACATGTTAGCTCCCTTAATTCACATTTTAAATCATTTGAATAAGCTCTTTCTAACTAAAGTTTGATAGGGAAGTCGTGGAAAAAGCAAAGCTGCTGTTTTTTAGGTCCATGTGCAGAGACATATCCTGGTAAACTTAAAGGGATTAGAAAATGTGATTGCAAAATGAGTAAATGCAGTTGTTGGAGTAGTAAAAATGCAACATTTGTATGTGGCTTGTTGACTTACAATATTTTGTTTCACTGTTAATAATTGGGTAATGTTTTTTCTCTCGAATGAACATGTTAAAGTGGCAGAATATTTGAAAGGTACAGTTTGCTTTATTGTCAGCATATATCAATTTGCAGTTTGTTATTTGTTAATTATTATGCGCTGACTGGAGTCATTTCAAACTGTCTTAAATAGCAACACTGTTTTGATTACAAATATACACAAGACAGGATGGTACCATTTATTGTGATACTGATATATTGAATATCCTAATTATCCTGCTGATTGGACCTAGGCTTAAGAGACCACTTTATTGCATTATTTAGAGGATAAAAATTGGGAACTGTGGTAATTGTTAATGTTACATTCTTGTTTTAGCGTATGTTCAGTGGGCATATGGGGTGTTAAAATAGACGAAAAAACATTGAAAATGTATTTTTCAGTTTTTCCTTAAATATTAGAAATTCTTGAATTCTTGAACTAAAGATCAAACCAATATGCCCCATTTCATCCACAAAGTATCATATAAACGAAAATAAATGATACCTTTTATGTAATAAAATATAACAGCTCATGGACATAATATGAAATTTCCAGAAGAATTGCTTACGTTGTTTCTGAACTGTGTTAGGCTCGACCGAGAATCAATCTTCCATCGAGTGCATTGCCATCTGAGTATGAGAAGTCAGTGGGCCTACTCAACGAGGCAGTTCAAGTGAGAGGTATGTGTTGATTAAAATAGGTTTGACCCTTGTAAGTTTAATGTCGGCAGTTTTCTGTACATTTCTGACATGTTGAATGTATCTCCTGACCATTTAACTCTCAAATATGGGACTGGAAAACTGNGATGGGATAAATAGAATACTAGGATTAGCGTTGAATAGAGAGAAGTTTATGTTGCTCGGCTCGAACACCGAAAGCGCTCGCCAAGGCTCGCGCTTCCGGAGTTCTAAGCCTCTCTATTCAACGCTAACCTAGTATTCTCTATATATACAGCAGCCTGCTGAGTTTTTGTTGCTGTATACAATTTACAGATGTATCACATCACAATTTCCCACAGAAAAGTATGTGACAGTGTATCATATTTCTCATTTCAAATTGGTAATATGGCCTAGGAGTGATGAAAGGTATGTGAGTATGTTTTCACTGTATGACCCTCTTTCTTGGAAAACCAGGCTTAATGTATTTGTCTTCCCAGATTAGCCAGTGCAGTCTACACAGGCCAGTGCTGTCCACACAGGCTAATCAGGGACCACACATTCCAACAAAACTGGATTTTCATTTAAAATATACTTTGTCTACACGAAAAATTCCAAAGCTGACTGCGCAGGCTAATCTCATCTGGGACGACACTTAACGCTCATGCATTAAGCCTAGTTTTTCCAAAACAAGGCTCCGTTAATCTTGCCTCTCCGCACATGCATTAAACCCAGATTTCCCAGAAGATTACTCGTATGTTTTCACTGGGTTGTAGGTCCAAGGCCTGACTGGGATCCGGACATTGTGGAGGCACTGGATGATGACTTTGACTTCAACGATCCAGACAACCAGTTGGAGGATGATTTTATTCAGATGGCTAATACAGGGGACATGCAACAGTGAGTGTACTGCTTGTATGCCCCCACCCATAACCCCTTCCCCTTGTCATTTTAAAACAGAGGTCATACAGTGATTGCCCTGTGGTTCAGTTTGTGACTAGTTAAGTAGATATTACCATTTAGTCTATCACTAACACTCCATGCTAGAACTCTCTTACACAGTAATGCTTATGACCATTCCCTACTCATTGATGTCACCTTACCTCAATTTGACCGTGACTTAATTTGGACATATAGTCTAAATGACTTTTATTTTTGGTTAATAAGAATGTTGGTGTCATTTTAGTTAAGTTGCTTAAAACAATCTAATTTCTGAAAACCATAACTGTTCATACAAGTATTTTGAAAATGTTGAACATTAATGAAACATTTTGTATTGGAATAAACAACTTTTGAAAAAAAGTGTTGTTTCTAATGCAGTTATATATGTGTGACATTGTAAAATTGAAAATAACCTTGCAAGTTCATGTATTGTTTACAATATCAACCATAGATCATGTGTATTTGTCATACAGGGATGAAGATGAAGGGAGTGACCTTGAAAATGTCAGTGACCTTGACAGTGATGCTGGTCCAATGTCAGACAACGATGACTTTGATGGGGACTACAAATATGGAGACAAAATGTTCATGGACGAGGAAACAAAGTCACGGTTCACAAACTATTCAATGTCCTCCAGCGTGATACGAAGAAATGAAGGACTCACCTTGTTAGATGATCGGTTTGAAAAGGTAAAGGTTTTGTCTACTCAGATTTGTTTAAAAATGACAATTCTTTCATTTTTCCTTTTCAGGGCTTTTTTCTGTCTTTGTGAAGCCACCTTTGGCCTCTCAATTGTTAAAAAAATGAGTCGCACATTTTTTAAAATTTAGAAAAAACTGACTTCATTCTTTTCAAAATTGTGAAAAGCCGCCCTTCTCTAAGAAGGAAAAAAAAACCCTGCTTTTTTGGTCACTTTGAAATGAATTCCTTAATCCTCACTCAGTAATGACATCATGGTGCTTGTTTAAAGTTGTGTTTTTTAATCTACTCTTTTGGATCTGTTTTGATCTCTTGTCAGATTACATATTTGATTCAAGAAAATAATAAGAATGTTTTAAGATATGCTTATGTACTTTAGTACAGTTGGTGTAAAATTATTAGTTTCGCAAAAAAATGCAGATTTGTTAACAGTGGTTAAAATGAGCACAAAACCGCAAGCCCTGCACTGGTAAAATTTAAACTGGACTTGCTCAAATTTTTATTTTCATGTAGAAGTTTTCTCAGGTTTAAGTAACCTGACCTTGAAATTCTAATCATTTTATTTTTTAAATAGTTTACATAAATTTTAGCAGCCAATAAAATTTAGTAGCCAATAGAGGTTTCAGTAACCATTGGCTATTTGAGCTATTGGTAACGCTTACATCGTATTTGTGTTACAATCTGCCAGGTGTTTGCGGATTATGATGATGCAGAGATAGGAGCTCTAGACCAGGAGGAGATAGATGGCAATCTGCAGTCTGGCAGCAAGGTGCTAGACTCTATTCTGGAGGAATTTGAACGCAAACAGAATCTCAAGTAGGTTTACAGGGTTTGTGTCTTGTTCTGTGAAAACGGGGTTTAATGCATTGCGTAAAGTGTTGTCCCAGATTAGCCTGTGCAGGCCGCAACACTTTCCGCTTTTATTGTATTCTTTGTTTAAAGGAAATCTCTTCTTAATGAAAATCTAGTTAAGGCGGAAATGTCATCCCTGTTTAGCCTGTGCAGACTGCACAGGCTAATCTGGGACTACACTTTTTGCGCATGCATTAAATTAAACCCCGTTTTTCCAGAGCTTGGCTCATTTGTAGTAAAGGTTGGTTGTGTCACATACTTCTGAGTCTCGATTTCTGGGCAGAATTATAACTGGGTGTCTTAAGATTTGAGAAAGATTGTTTGAATATTATTGAAGTACAAATCAAACTTATTATGTTGGTTCCTGGGTAAAATCAATTTTCTTGTCATGCTTTGCTTCAAAATGAAACTGGGTTTTCTGAGAGCATGGCTCATGTATGTATTTAAGTTGTGCGAAATGTACGGCTGTTACTCAGAGAAGTTTTAACAGGTATTCAAAAAAGAAAAGTCAATTTCTCAATTAAACCATTGTAATTTAGCATTTGATTTATGACCATTTCTCAGGAAGTTGAAAGAGGTAGTGGACGAGAGGGAGGCTGGAGGATCTGTTGCCATAGAAATGGACGAGTCGTCGTCAGAGGAGGGGTCAGATACAGAGCTGGTAACTGTGGAGGTGAGGCCGGAGGAGAGATGGGACTGTGAGTCCATACTGTCCACGTACTCCAACCTCTACAACCACCCCAGACTGATCTCTGAGCCTGCCAAGGTAATGATGGAGATACCTTGCATGTGCGAAAGGTGTTGTCCCAGATTAGCCTGTGCAGAGTGCACAGGCTAATCAGGGATGACACTTTCCACTTTAAAGGATTTTTTTGTTTATATGAAGTCTTTTCTAAACGAAAATCCAGTTTTGGACGAAAGTGTTGTCCCTGATTAGCCTGTGCAAACTGCACACGTTAATCTGGGACAACACTTTAAGCACATGCATTTTGCACGGTTTTCTTAGAACAAGGCTAATACAATGAAGACCTACACAAATACTGTCCACGTACTCCAACCTCTATAACCATCCCCGCCTGATCTCCAAGCCTGCCAAGGTAATGATGGACATGTTAACCTTTACCACTCAGATACGCATTTTGATGTGTTTGTAGTCCCTTAGAAAATGAATTTAAATTTAAAGGCCTTTCTTACTACTCAAGTTTTAAAGGCTTCATTTCCAACCTGAAGGTACTGATGAGCAGCAAACAGCATAAAACCTGAAAAGCTTACGAATGACTCACAGGCTGTGCTGGTTTTATGCTGGTTGCATATAGCCATTTTCACTTTGCTTTTGAGCGGGAAAGGGTTAAGCAAAAGACCGTCTCTTAATCTCAAAAGTCTTGGTCACACTGAAATGTTTATGGTCCAGGAAGGTTATTTTTCTTCTTTTCAGCCGATTTCCTCGCTTTCAATGCCAATGTAGTTGTATAAATAGTTCTGAGCTTAACTGGATCTGCAGCTGAACTTAGCTATCTTGAATTTGCTCATGTCAAAGTTCGGGATATGTTGAAGTTGACACAAATTTCCGACTAGCATTTCTTATTTTATATATACTGTTTATGTTTATCTCAAAGTTTTAACTTAAATCATTGCTTATCTCAAAGTGGTTTTCTGTCCAAACAAGTGTTTTCACATGTATTGTTAACTCTTTCAACTTGATGCTGAAGTTGTCAAAAATTGCATCAAAAGACCTGTTTAGCTAAAATGACAATTTGATTGACAACTGGCATGCAGTGAGAATTTGTTGTTAAAGGAAGCAAGTGCAATTCATTCGATGATATTTACATTTTAACCTTAAAATTAGCGCAAGTAAGGTTATTGTTTGTAAAATTACATACGATGCGATAAGAAGATTTGCATGGTATGGCTGTGTGTAAAATTGGCTTTAAATTTTAATATTATTTTTATAAATTCAGTGCTGTTGATAAAAATACACATACAATCTACTAAATGTATATATTTTAAATATTTACTAAATATAAATGTTTCCTTAAAAAAATGAATATTTTTTTGCTCGTGCAAAAGTTAAACACACATGATGTATAACACAGACAGCTAATGACTTCACAGTCATGTGAAGCACGTCTAAGGAACCACTGATGTGTTGAATTATTTACAGACAATTTAGAAATAATGTTTTAGGAGTTTTGCCCACTAAAGTGTAGGGAGAAATGAGGTATTTTACAAACACACATGATGTATAACACAGACAGCTAATGACTTCAGTCACATGAAGCATGTCTAAGGAACCACTGATGTGTTATGCTGGCGTTTTATTCAGCTCATCAGTGCATGAAAGCTAGGTTGTCGACCAATTGTGGTCAGTTCTAGGGTGACCCTCAACCATATTCCTATAAAGTTTTTTGATTTGTCAGAAAAACATATTGTTATGACAATGGAGTGTGGCAGTTTTCCTTTATTTCAGGTAAAAAATCGTGAGATCAAACTGAAGCATGGTATCCCCGAAGACTCCATAGCAACTCGAGGGTTGACTGTAGATGAAATAAACCAGCTGAACCGAAAAGAACCGATGGACAAAGCGAGCACGTATAGGCCGAAAGATGAGACCGCAGAGGAACGGGCCGAGAGGAAGAGAGCGGTGAAGGAGGAACGAAAGGTATGTTTGAAACATCCCCAAACCCCACCGATGACAAGTGTCAGCTAAGTTCACAGTGTAATGTACTCCCCTTTGTGTAGTATCTTGATTTATCTGAATTGCAAAACAAATGCAGGATGTGTGTGTGAATTATGTTGGATATTAATGTCTTTTGAGCCTATGGTAATTCAGTTTAAAAATAAATAAATAAGATATAATTGTCTGTTGAGATCTTTAATTTATGGATCAGTCTTCCCTGGAAATTAAGGAACATTAATGTCAAACGAATAATAATGATTTTTTCAGTACTTTCAATCAGAAATTAGCTAAAACACATGATGTATAACACAGACAGCTAATGACTAAACAGTCAAGTGAAGCTTGTCTAAGGAACCACTGATGTGTTGAATTATTTATAGACAATATAGAAATATTTATATTATCTTGAGTTTTGCCCAATAAGAAATTATATGTGAAACAAATACATATGATGTATAACACAGACAGCTAATGACTTCACAGTCAAGTGAAGCATGTCTAAGGAACCACTGATTTTTTTAATTATTAACAGACTATTAAGAAAAATTTATATTATCTTGAGTTTTGCCAAAACAGTGATTTTTTTTGCCCAAAATTACAGCCAATTACAGGCTGTTTCCCAAATGCAAAAAGTTAAAAAAGGTGGTTTCTAAATGGCAAAAAGTAACATTTTTCCCTAAAATTTGACCAAAAGATGCCAAACTTATCCAATGAACTCAATAATTGGTTTATTGAGTTCATTATACAGCAATTTAATTCCTTAGCACTTTATAATATGAATTTAAGAAAGCAGTTAAACATGCAGTAATAAATAATTGATATACTGTTGTTCATAATCATATTAACTATGTTTAATTTTTTTCCCCATTTCATGGTTTATTGCGCTTTTTTCCCAATCAAAAAGGCACAGGCTGTAAAATATAAAGCCAAAAAAAATCACTGCAATAAGAAATTATATATGAAACAAATGCACATGATGTATAANAGTTATTACCGCGTATTCCGATTTGTATGCATTTCTTTTTATTTAATTATCATGAAATAACCGCTTAATCACCACAAACAACTGTGTTCTGTTATTAATCAAGATGTACTATTAGTTTGATTGACAGCATGTTGTATCAAATTATTTTTTTGTAAATATAAAGCATACGCAAGTTTAGCATGTTATAAACAGTGTCCTTTGACATCTATGAAAATACAATTCACTTGTCATGATGAGACTCACAATAAACTATGAACACGAGTGCATCTTCATACTTACTTCCGGGAGTAGCAGTCGCCAAGGCGACGCAAAGAATGCTGATCAGAAGCTTCATAGTTGCTAGGCGGCGAGACTGTGACACAAAACAATATATAAAACATATTTTAAGTATTCCAGGTGCCAGGAGTGACTAATAAGTATAAATACTGAACATCATGTTAAAAAATATTATGATTGCGAATGAAAGTAAATATATATTATTATTTTTTTTTTATTTTTTTTAAGTATTTTAGCTATTAAACGTGTGAGCGTGTCGTGAAACGATGGTTTAACGAACACAAGTATTACAAATGTTAATAAACACAGTTTATGCTGAATGGTTTCATATCTAGTCAATTGTTAGATAAAAAAAAAACAATCCAATAAAAAATCAAGTTGGCAAATAGAAGAAAGATAAATAAAGAAATAATATTGCTGTCAAAAGAAGAGTTTAACATATGAACCTCGCTCTGTGAAAACGGGGCTTTATGCATGTGCGTAACTTTTCGTCCCTATGCAGTCTACACTGACTAATCCCGAACGGCGTTTTCCGCTTTTATGGCATTTTTCGTTTAAGAAGTCTCTCCTTAGCGGAAATCCAATTTAAGTGGAAAGTGTCATAACAGATTAGCCTGTGCAGACTGCGCAGGCTTATCTGGGACGACACATTACACACATGAAAAAATCCCCTTTTCCCCAGAGCTCAGTTGAAATTTGTTTCTTTCTGTAAAACCATACATACATGCAAAATAATTAAAAATATAAAATATATATTCCATTTCACGCTGCACACAACCTTACCTGAACTGTTTGGTGTCCAAAAAAAGGTCTGAACTTGGATATAAAACGGGTCGTATTTATAGTGACCATGCCCGTGATGTAACTGACTGACATAATCTGAGTCAACTCTGTTAATTATACTGATCAATCTCAGTCAGTTTTTGTACATATAAGTCACGCGCTAAAATTTTGATATATGACATGGTGGCGACATAAAATACGAACTTATTTGTTTACTCGGGCTTAAAGTTTATCCTGAAAAAAATGGACCGTTAAAATGTATGGTATGTTTGTCAAAAGTAAGACAATCTTAATGTGCCGCATACATGCAATTCATAAGTATAATGGTGAGCAAATATATCTGTTATGTAATCTTTAAGTCATTTGCTGGAATCCTGTGCTTACTTACGTCTATTATATATTAAACATTATATTACAAAGTATCATAACTGATGAGACGAAAAACCATCATGGCTTAAATATTGTATTGCTTTGTTTATGCAATGTCATTTACAACTTTAAACGGTATATAGTAATACAATGTAATTAATAATTTATATGTGGCGGAACATGCATTAGGTTAACACTCTTTATGCCATAAAGTATGAAACTATAAAATATATATGTCTTACGGAATTTTCGGAAAAAGTCGCCCACAAATATTAGAATACAAAAAGAAATCAATATATAATCATTGTGGGATATTTAAGCGACCAAACGTAAAGATTCTGCATTATGATTTTTGGATTTATGAAGTTGTGGAGATGTGTAATGCCTCTTTTATACATGTTTAAACTGCTAAATAAATGCGTCTGTTGTACATCCGCATTGAAGTAAATGTACATGGGTGTATTCTGTTCTTGCTAAGTGTTTATTTTCAGATAAAGTATTGCATAATTTCCATGTTTTCCAATACAGTGTATGTGACTTTAAACGCAGTAAGTTTAGTACGGCTACAGCGGAAAACTTAAAGTCATCATGACAGCTATTTCATGGGAACCACTGTGGTCGTTTAGTCTGCGTCGTTGATCATTTATCATTTAAATGCCATGTCTGTTTGATACAAGCGTCTATTAATTCTGATCAACTTACGAGGGTTCAAGAAAATATATTCGTGGATTTTGATCACATATGAAAGTTTAATATTTATTTTAATTCCTTATTTGCAACGATTTGCATAAACATTAATTTGTTACGCACCGGGTTTTGCATTAAAGCTTGAAATAACAATACTATAATTTAGTTTTATTACAAGTTAACAGATGTTAGGAAGCTCATACACTTTGCGTCAAAATTCAAATAAAAAATTGTTAAAGAGGTTTTTTAACGAACAAAGAGCAGACAGTTATCGACAAAAACATGCTTTGTTTATTAAAATTACGCGCCAATAAACCGGCGTTTGAGGAAATATTCAACGGCTGCAAAAGCCGCATGATCCATTTAGCAACACCATGTGTGTGGTAAGAAATAGAATAACAGTAAACTGTTTTATAACGTACTCCATCAATTTGCCAAATGGACTCGTCTATAAAAAGGTGTCTTCTTTTGTATGGAGGGAAAACGATACACACATTTACATTATTTCATCATCAAAGTCATAGATGACATTGGCTATAAAGCATTACATAAAATAACCACACATAAATAATCATTATTTAAGAAGTACAGCGTAATTAATTATGAAAGTTATAAAAAAAAACGTTTCGTTAATAGATATTTAGTCAAGCCATAAAACTTGAACCGCAGTTTATCTTCATAAGGCCGATGGTTGGGTGCATGCAAACGAAACCGTTGTATAACAAACATTAAAACGTTTATTTCAGCGTGCTCGTCCCACTGATCTACTTTAAAGTAGAACGGTGACCCAGATGTGACGTGCGATTTTTTTTAGGTCGTCAACACGAGTTCCTTATCTCTACGTCTTATTATTAAGTCGTGGGGATGAGATAATCTACTCGATGTAACAACATAATCAACCGATCAGAATACACTCAGTTTGAAAAGCATTTAAAAGCGCGAATCCGTCAGATTTATCTCGTCCGAAATTATTTAAGCTTCCCTCGCGTCGGCCATTTTGAAACAGGCGTTGAACAACGTGTATTTTGAATCACTGATTATGTCGTTCTCACGAGTGACAAAGTCGTTCCAACGTCTTTAACATTAAGTCGTTTTCACGACTTACTATCTTGTTCCCACGACTAACTAACTCGTTCCCAAGACTAATGGCCCTATTCCACTACGAAAACAAGCCCACGATTCGCTACGATTTATCACATTTATTGAATCGGGAAGACNGCTAAGTTACAATTACGCGTAAAAATCCATCTCGCTGAATTTCATGGTCTGTTATCGTTAGGGGAAGACATAATTATGGAGCGGTATTCATGTCAAAATTGTAATGCGCATTATTACAAACTTGTTATGCTTGTTTATTATCTTTCATGAACAATGTTATTCAAACACTGTTGAAATGTGTGTAAATGTACTTTTCTTTCGGTAATTTCCATTCCGCTTTTCATGTGTTTTGTTATGATATTGTCTGTTTTAGATCGGCAATTTGCAATATTGCAACCGCTAAGCGCCTAATGCTTTTCTGTAAACCGCGATACGCTAAAACTGAATTCGATAACGAAACTAAACTTGATGTCAGCTCTACTTAATGACGTAATCAAACGATAAATTTGAGTTCAGCAAGCTTTTAAATATTTCACACAGTTTCTTTAAAAAAAGGTTGCGGTTGTTAATTTTCGTATATAGATCAATGCTTAATAGAAATGAAATTATTGCAATTCGAATACATGGATACAAATATTGAGTGACGTGTGCAAAACATGAAGGTTGACATTTTTCTAAGGGACAGATAGTCAAACAGTTTTTATAATTTCTAAATACTTGGAGGACGCTAAAGTGTGGTGCAATTAACCATAAATGTCTACTTAATAACTGTGCAGTGACCGTTTGTGCAGAAATCATCGGACGGACTTTATCACTGGCTGAAAGTGACGCCTATTTTCGCGATCATCATTCGGACTAAACCAGTTCTGACATCGATCGGTAAACGTGTGGACAAATTTGAGTACATGTACATTTATGTGATTATTATTTAAATTTGATCATTATATTCTAAGAGAAATTTAAAAGTCGCCACAGAAAAGTTTTGTTATTGCAAAGTAATCGATAATCCCTGTACGTAACGAAGTAAGAAATATTATAAAAAAATATAAATATATTATTTATTTTTAATACTTAGGAATTATATTAAATAGTTGTTAGTAAAACTTCACGCAATTTTAAGCTGTAGCATAGAATATCATTCAATAATATGTGTTTCAGATGCGATCGTGGACAGCTACATTGAGCACGACATTGCCACGCGGCGAGGGGGAATGCCAACGCGGCAAAGCAGAAGGAAACATCAACCGCTTCCTGGCCCTGTGTGGATACGCGGAGGTGGCCCTGTTGGGGGACGTCCTGGCGTGGAAGGGGCACATGGAGGGCACGATGTGTACCTCGACACAGCCCACCAGCCAGGAACCGTGCGCTCAGCACTTACGGTGATCAGGGCGTTCCTGAAGTGGTGCGGAGACCACCAGCAGATTTGCCCGGGACGCATTCTAGACGAAGTAAGCTTAGACATAGGATTAGATTTGATTATGAGTATTTATGTTTTTAGGTTAACTACGCATTCTTCTCCAACGGCACAATTTAAAATCAATAATTCTTTAAGAGGTCAAGATATCACAAAAGAAGCACCGGATTCGGGTTCAGGTTGACAAAATCATATAGATTTAACTTTCTTATTGTTTCGTTTCGATGTATTTTAAGATCTTGTAATTTTTTTAATAAGTTTTGACGTTCTGTTAAAAGGGTGCTTAATGCAAAACATAAAGTGATTATATTTTTATTTTTTTTTCAAAAATTTCAACAAACTTTTAAACAAAACTATAAACTGTTAATTTTAAAAAAAACTTATATATTATAAAGAGGATATTTGTTCTTGTCAGTGTAATATCGTTTGTTATTTCAAGAGTGATCATTGTTCTATGATCACGAGTAAAATAAAAAACGATTTTACACTGACATGAACAATTTTTTTGTTTCTTTTATGCCCCTTTCTCGAGAAAATATTAAACAGCTGTTCCCTTTCGCTGAAAAATTAACCTTTCTCACGTGGCGTACCTCAATTCATGGAAATGACGCCATTTAAATTTTTGTTGACGAAATGACGTTATTTTGTTGACGAAATAACGTCATTATTTCAGCGAAATTCTTCAGTTTAACACTTTTACAATGTAAATAAACGGTAAAAAAGCATAAAATCTATTTTTGTGGAACTGAACTAGTCAAACTGCAGTTTATCTTTACATATTTAATATTGTGTATTTACACATTGGAATCGTGTGCAAATCGTTCTGATAAACGCTTATCAATTCATGATAAGCTCACTTATCATCACTGATAAGTTCGTCACTGGTTACTGTCAGTTGTTAGTTAGCAGTTGAATAAACCTAAACTCTACTATTACATTAACCGCGCAGTAAAAGCACCTTCCGGGAACGAGCCCGGAAATCAGCCGTGAAGCAACGGATAAAAGAATGGTGTATCGTGAATTTAAAAATACAGAGCAGAACGCCAGCTACAGTTATGTACCGGTACTTAATAAAGGTTACTACGCTAGACGACACGAATTATCAATTCATGGAGAATGTTTAATATTGGCTGGGTGTTGGGGTTAATAGTAATGCTCGTGAACCTAACCATCCAGGTAGAGTGAAAATGAGGGCATTAGCTAGAATTTTTGTCTGGTTGCCAGGGATTTGAAAACAGGATTAAAATATGTTACAGTGCCCAATGCAGCAGCAAGCACCCGTGACCTTTCAATTGTAACCACCAACTTCAAGTTAATCCTGATTGTGGCTAATGGGGATACAAATCATGATGCCTCGCGCTGATTTTGGTTTTGGACATTGATATTATTTCCCATAAAGCCGAACAGTATTATACAGTCTTGTTTGCAATAAAAAGTATGCATTTGTCAAAAAGTTGGTCCAAAACAAAGCAATTCTGATGATTCCTTATTTCAGTTGCTCAAGACATTTTTGTCAGGCAATATAGGGAATGTAATGTATGTCTTTGTGTACTTAAATTGATCTGACGAGTTAAAGAAAGGTTTACATTGTTTATATTAAGTATGACGCATATCGAATCCTCGTGTGAGCTTTCGAAAGATGATCTTCTGCCACTCGAAATAGTCCTTATTCCTTACATGCAAAAGCAGTGTAACAATAAAAATATATCGCAATATGCCTCGATTAAAATGTAATCAGCATGCCAGATGTTATAAATTCCCTTACCGAAAGGAAGCTTTTGTTAAAAAAATAAAATTCTCTTTTCTAAAACAAAAACTGAACAAATGTAACATGGCTACCGTTTTCGACTTTAAAAAATGCATAAAGGATAGATCTCCGCATTTATTGTTATTAGTTGTCCATAACCATTCTTCTTGTACATGATCCAGTGACCTTTGAAACACGTGCATGTTGGGAGATAAATTTTCGTCTCGATTGTCGCTTATCTTTGTTATGCATACAATCGCTAGCTTCCATGATCTGTACACAATCGATATATTAGAACATAATTTTCTATTTCATTTTAACAGTTGGTGTAAGCGGTGGTCTTGATAATCGGCCGTTTTACACGGTCTGATCATGTAATGTTGCAATCCCAACTATTAAAACTGATAATTGTAATACATGTTGCGAATACAATTAAATTGGTGCTTGAAGTTTAATATTATATCTCGTTCAATGACGAACATTAAACCAACATCTACGTAACATAATATACGAGATTCCACTGGGCAACCACATAACAGATTTTCGAAAAATCGCCGACGGAGATTAATAGTGTGTTTTAGTGATTTGAAATTGGAGTAGCTCATGATCACAAAGTCGTGTAAAACTACATATACTTCCAATATACAAAACAAACATGCATTTGCATTTTGTTTGGTGCATTTTAAACTTGATTTTGCTTCCGAGCAAATTTCTCTGAAGTAACTCCCCCTTTTCAGCCATTCAGCTTTGTACTCGAAAGGACACCAAATAGTGTTAATATATATTAATGACGTCATGTTTAACATGTCGGTAAAAAGTAAGGAATCGTCTCATTTGAGACACTAACTACTAGTATCTCACAAATGAACTTTTCGAGTACATACTAGCGCTTTTTAATATCCAAGGCAATTCCTCACAGAACGGGTTTATACCAGACATATATGCACTAATGGAAAAGTATAACATTGTGAACTTGTATACAGTTTATTTTGAATCCGCTATGAACTGAAGTGTAAACGCATAGCAAACAATGCGATCTGCCAATATTACGCGTACCAATGGGCAGTACGCGTCACTGGGTATCAAGAATTTGCGCGATTTAGTGTCATTGACCCTCACTTCACAGATGCTCTTCTCTTGACCGCTGCGAGGATTCCTCGAGAAACAACTGAAGCCTCGGCAGCCGTGCTTTTCATAGTGAACACACGGGAACAAACTCGTAATCATTGCAGATACTGTGATTTGATAGTCTTAGACAGCAACATACGCGTCGTCGGCTGTTGTCAAATACTGAGAGTATATAGACTTGTATTTGAACGTGATTGTAACATCCTCACCGATTCGAATCCACATGACAAAGTGACATTTATGCTTTCAGCGGCCAATGCCATCAATGATTAGACAGCATGACGTATATGTACTTTCATTTACATGTGTGTTTCGTAAAAGTAACTATAGTATATCCTGCTTTGGAAGAAGTCAAAATTATTGAAATTTCTAATGCGGATGTTAAAACGTTAAGTCAATGCTCGCGTGAATTACGAAATGATTTAGCCAGTTACGAACAATTGCACTGCATGTTTCCGCGAAATATCAGAACAACGACTTATTTTCACTCTTATGCTATGCATTATAATTTTGATCCTCTTACGCAGTATAATGTCACAACTGCTAAACATATTATGTTAGTGCTTAGAAACAGAACAAATCATATATGCACAGCGGATAAACATTTAATAGGAAGGTTTTATCAAGGCCCCTTAGTGTTATTATCATCGGGGGTTGACGTTATCGAAATTGTCAAAGCAGTGCAAGAAATGTCTATATTCATGACAATTTACCACAAATCTATGTAATATTATAATAATTATTTATAAGAACACTTTTGCATAGAGGATATGTGTTTCCTTTAAGGTAACGATTTTCAAAAAGTGAGAAAACGGGGTTAAATGCATGTGCATAAAGAGTCGACAAAGCTTGAGCCGTCTTTATCCGAGCAGAAACAATGCACAATTAACCTTCACAGTGTGGGATAGGCTTAGACAAAGAGTTAACAACAAAGGGTGAGTAACGGTCACAATATGGAAACCTCCTTTAAATAACAAAATGTTGAAGATGAACGATGGAAGAATGTTGAGGGCAGGATTAATGATAGGTATTTAGTGTTTTCAACCTGTTTCATCCGATATGTCAACGTGTTTGAAAAGAAACAATTACCGGGAAAACACGATTTCGGATTCGGAAAAGCACTAATTTGAGTTAAAAATAGTCTGGTTTTTAAAATGACGCGTGTACAAAGATGACTAGCTCCGTTCTCTGCTGGGTTTAATCAGTTCGCCAGATACTCACATTGGCACAATGCGACTTAGGAGTACGACATTTGTAAAATAATAAACTATAATGTTTTTCTTTTTTTATACATAACAATAGATATATATTATTTGTGAAACGGTACTCTTAAAATATACTTCTATTTATCTTCACCCACTATTGAGAATTTACTTTGATGAAAATCGGAAAGACATTCAAATTCAAATAAAACTTACATATACAAAATTAAACGAGCGAGAAAAAATGTGGGAATTATTTCTCCCATAATTGCCCATATTTCATCATTGACCTGCACTGGTACTTCCTGAGATCCAACTGTAATGCATTGAACACGTATCTCATCTATTTTTTTAACTTGATGTTATTTTAAGGGAACAAAAATGTATAACGGCGGAAGTAGTGAGTATCTGTATATTTTGCTTGTTTCCTGCTATCGTTATACTATGATGTGCATTGACAGTCGTTGTATAAACACTATAATATATCCATTATTGCATTTGTTTCTTTTTAATAATAAGTATTCCTATTTCTTCTAAAATATAATTATACTTTGTATTTACTATTTATTACTGCATTTGTTGAAAAATAACGTTGGTGAAACTCGATTACTAATGTGTAATGTGCTTTTTATAATTCTATGAATGGTACTGCCTTATGTACTATGATATCTTCACATGGGCCCTTTGTCGATTGGAAATGCTATGCTGTTAATATAATATTTGAACAACAAATATTAATCTTTAAATCTTTGACACTTGAAATAAGGCATTATAATCTATGTGTCGTACATAAGAAGAAACCTATACCAAGCTTTAAGCTTAAACATTAGAAAAAGTGTGTTAAAATATGTTTTCAAAGTTCCAAAATATATTCAAATAGACCACACCGCGACTTTTTGTTGTTATTGAGCTTATTAAGAGTGTATTCAACTCATTGAGAGTGTCATCCCAGACCAAAATTGTTTCCTTGTAATGTCTTTTGTAAATTTATTAAGATAGGTAAATATATAATAATTGCCTACCTTTTCACTGCAAAACAATTTTTGCTGACAGCTGTTTACTTACATAGTGCTTGCGTTGATATTTCTCTTTTAAAATAATAAGTCGAAAGCAGCAGATTTATATTTCTCGGCTAGAACCAACGCAGCGAATAATTATTAATAGTTAAGTTTTGTAGCTGGCATTGCCGTTTCTCTACATTTGCGTACACATCAAAATGACATAAATCCATTAGGTTACGTTATGCAATTCAGACTCGATTGATCTCAAATGGTATGTCATATACAAAATTTCTGGGAAGCAAGTGAATATCTATAAACATGTAAAAGCATTACAAAGACACCATAATGTATACCTCATTTACAAATAAAACCATTTTATTTAAGGTTGAAATATCCTTATATACTCATTGGATGCAATTCTTTAGAACAGGAACAGAACAAAACAAAAAATAAATTGTGTTAAATGTTGAAGTAATATTCACCACACATATTGTTATCTTCTTGTTAAACACCATGTATTTAATGAAATGATTAACAGTACTAATGAATACGCGAAGATAGTTCACGAGTATGTCTGTGTTTTAAACAATCGCTATTCACAGTCATATGTACTATAACATATGGAGATAAATGTACCGAAAGTAGATGATCACCCTTATATTTATGATTGTATGAGTTAAATACTATAACCTTTAACATGTTGTTTTGAGAACAGAGTCGGTTAGATAAAAACAAACAATAGTATATAAATATAACATATCATAAATGGTGAAACTACATATTGTATAACATCTTGGATACTTATTGTACATTTAACTCATTAAACACGGAAATTGTATACAGTATAATAAACTTTAACTTGGAAAATCATCAACTTAAAAAAGTCATGTGTTCTATTTTGTAAGAGAAAGGAAGGTAACACGAAAGTTTTCATATTTTTAAAATATATATCTGAACAAATAAAACACTGAACCATTTTTTAAGAATGTACATGGTTTATATTCAATTTGAAAAGTGAGTTTTAATGTCCTTGAAAATGAAAGGAAGCATTATAGTTGTTCATATGCGGCGTTATGTTGAAATAAAACCTATTATTACTACCACCATGGTTTGGGAATTAATTATTTGTGGCCTGCTTTGAATTACATAACCATCCTTGTTTTGATGATAATAGACAGTGTTAGATGTCGACAACATATGCCCACTTGTCTGTGTCCCAACTGGCTCACGTGTTGGTAAGTGTTTAATGTGTGCATTCTCAACAGTAGTGAAAGTACACCCTAGCGTCGTATCATCCAGACAGGCATCAGCTCTATAAAAAAAACAGTTAATTTCTCTAGTTATCTATACCATACAATTTATTCGTAAACATACAATCTTATCATTTGATTTTGCAAAGTCATACATAAATTATTGATTGAGTCTAGTGATAAATCAACATGAAAACTACTACAGTAAACATTGACTTTTTACTTAACACGTGCACAATTCCCATTGTTAACTGATCTTAAACCTCATAAACTTATTTCCCGAACAATATTTATATTCAACGGTAATATAAGGATTAACATTATTGCACTCGTCGTTTTGTATGTCAAAAACAGTTATTTATATGTGAACACATTGTTTTAAGTTAATTTAGTTTCAACCTAGCACAACTTACATATTTGTGAATGTTTTAAACATATTATTTAAAATTTTAAAATCAAAAATGGCTATGCAAATGGTATTTGTCTGTTTCATCCATCAACTTGACATACATTTTCTCGACCAGACGAGTCCTTCTGCACAGCAAACATCGACTAATAAATTTGCCTTAGGTTTTATTGACCTCTCCGACTTAGATGGAACATGATATCAAACAAGACCTTAAAGTAGTCAAAGCATTGTTTCAAAAATAACCACACCAATTGAAAGCAAAAATAGTATTGTAAAAAAATATGGTACATTTATTTGTTTATATAAAGAAACGCAAGAAAAATGCTTTATTTAGGTCATTTTGTTTCAGAAAATAAATGACCCTTTGTAAAGTAGTTTGCGTAAACACATCAACGGCCGTTGGGTAAATATTTTGACTACACACTTTTCAATGACCTCTGATAAAAGACCTTTCAATAATGCCATTTCCTGCTCAAGGCATATAATTGTTACGTTCTGGATCTCAATTCAATACCTCATCGTCTTTTGCAATTTAATTACTATAATAACCGAAGCAATAACTTATAACTAGTGCCATTTTGAGTAATGTGGAGCTTTCAGAATGCTATCATAAATCAGTGTTTGAAGAATTAGACAATGTGACGAGTAAAATGCAATTTTAGATCGAATTTTTTCGTATATAAGTTCCAAATACGTTACACTATCAATCATAATAAGCGACACATTCACAACTTCTGCTTGATGAACTACTATTTCAGAACAAACCATATCGATGTTACAACAATTATGATATGGGGCATTATGTGTAGGAACATGTACTTTAAGACCTAAAACGATACAAACACATTTACACTTGCCTTCCAGTGCTACGGCAAAGAAAACGTAAATGAAACGTAAACAATTACTAAACACATTAACTGCGAAGTCCTTTGCGACTTCCTATATTGCAGGAAACATATATCTTAATATATCTCAATACTTTTTGTCCTTGCGTATCCAGCCCGTCAAGTGGACAAAACGAATCACACAATACTTAACGAAGATACACACATATACACAACAAGAACTCATATAGACATATAATCAGACACGAATATATAAAATAACTCTTTGGAAAATGTAAACCATCAAAGTGTCAATATAGTTTACTTAACGTGGTACATTAGTTGGAGCAATTTTCTGAAGGAATACTTTATAAATTGTGTGTTGTTACCTTTTGGGATTATTTGCCAATAACAAAACAGTAAATTACAGTTTTTTCTTAACAGATGTGAATCATTCATGTTAAGAAAATGGAACGAAGCACACATAATAATTAGAATTTGCCTTCCATTTTCTGCAACAATAAACTCAATTTTTAAACGTTTCCTTAAAATAAAATGGCATTGATCATTTGCAATACATAAAAGGCATCGTTATATACTAAGATTTCTCTCGTGCTGGTGCATCTGAAGTTTTACGTTGTTTATAATTGAATTTAACAACAGTTTGGTGCGTACATTGACATTGATGCAGCTAACCCCATAAAGAAAACTAATAAGATGAATTCAAACACAAATATTTATTTTCAGTGTAAAAGTTGAGCCACATAATCAAGACATAATTCGCATTTTGTCAATGGCCTAAAATAAAAGATAAGTGGAAGTTAACTAGAACGGTCATACAGAATAGTCTCTAAAATATTATTCCTATACTGTATGAACATAGACATAGAAAAAAAGGAACACCGTGGCTTTTTGCATAAACTGACATTGTGAATGTCATATTAGTAGTGTTCAAAACGCATTTTTCTCTTAGGCCAATAGGAAGCAGCAAATGTTTTCTATCGTGACAAAATATGTCTGTTTTACCTATGCATATTATATATAAAATATATATGTAATAAACGTACAATCTTGTGTAATTTGTTTGTCAAATTTGCGCTTAATATATAACAATCAATATTATATACAACCATGAATTAATCGTGAGTATTGATATTAATATTTCTAAGTATTCTAATGTTTAAACAAACATCAGCCCACGACGTTGATATATGGAAAGGATGTAAAGAGCTATGATACAAGCTAAAATAATAATAATTGTACTATTATTAACTTATTATAAACAAGCAGCTCTCGTGTATTGTTACATATGTATTTACCGAAACGTTATGAAATTAGCATTAGACCGTGTGTATGGTCTTACACCATCGTAGTTTTGAATTATGCCATTCAATGTTTTTACTAACATAACTGACATATTCGGAAGAGCCTAAACTAATTAAAACAAATACAATAATTTTAGTATATAATTATAAATTATAATTTTAAAAGCAATAAAATAAACGCCTACATCGGGATTTAAGCCCGGTTCCTTCGAGAGCAACACCAATACTTCAAGAAGTTCAAATACGCTGTCACAAATGCTTATGTTTATTGCTGACTTGTATCGTATTGTTGAGGATTGAACTCATTAAAATTTTATTAAAGTTGTGGAATAATACATGCTTTTTAAAAATATCATGTTTAATTGCAATGACACACTTTGTTTCATTCACCGTATTTGGTAGTTACAATGACTCAGCATGTTGTATTTTAAAGCATGTTCTATTATTTATCAATGTCAAGTCTGTGATAACTTCAATGTGCCAATCGTTTAAAAGCATTCACATAAATAATGTGATTTTATTAATGCGTCTTTTTATTGGCATGTTTTTAAATATATGAGATTACTTTATTGATCCCATTGTATCGAACATTGCAAACGTACATGTAAACAAATATCAATCTTAAACTTTATATAGTAAGTATTAGCAAGTTATTAGTTTTTGTAAAAGGGTTGAAATAAAAAAACTGTATGTATTGTACATAAATGAATACTCTTTTTCGAAAAAAACAATCTACACAAAGTTTATTCCTACCTCCTTCTCTTTCTAAGCTAAAGTAGAACGGAATCGTATGCTTTGACGATATATTTACATCGAAAGCTA
This sequence comes from Dreissena rostriformis, assembly GCA_007657795.1. Taxonomy (NCBI): domain Eukaryota; kingdom Metazoa; phylum Mollusca; class Bivalvia; order Myida; family Dreissenidae; genus Dreissena; species Dreissena rostriformis. Next base: position 261,436 of record VMBQ01002593.1, on the reverse strand, counting down.
GGGCCGTCATTGACAAGAAACCGTGACACCATGCACATCAGAAGTACATCATTCTTAGACAAACAACGACACCAGAAAAACATCATTCTTAGACAAACCGTGATATCATGCACATCAGAAGTACACCATTCTTAGACAAACCGTGATACCATGCACATCAGAAGTACATCATTCTTAGACAAACCGTGACACAATGCAAATCAGAAGTACATCATTCTAAGACAAACCGTGATACCATGCACATCAGAAGTACATCATTTTTAGACAAACTGTGATACCATGCACATCAGAAGTACATCATTCTTAGACAAACCGTGATACCATGCAAATCAGAAGTACATCATTCTTAGACAAACCGTGATACCATGCACATCAGAAGTACATCATTCTTAGACAAATCGTGATACCATGCGCATCAGAAGTACATCATTCTTAGACAAACCGTGATTCCATGCACATCAGAAGTACATCATTCTTAGACAAACCGTGATACCATGCACATCAGAAGTACATCATTCTTAGACAAACCGTGATACCATGCACATAAGAAGTACATCATTCTTAGACAAACCGTGCTACCATGCACTTCAGAAGTACATCATTCTTAGACAAACCATGATACCATGCACATCAGAAGTACACCATTCTTAGACAAACTGTGATACTATGCACATCAGAAGTACATCATTCTTAGACAAACCGTGATACCATGCACATCAGAAGTACATCATTTTTAGACAAACCGTGATACCATGCACATCAGAAGTACATCATTCTTAGACAAACCGTGATACCATGCACATCAGAAGTACATCATTCTTAGACAAACCGTGCTACCATGCACTTCAGAAGAACATCATTCTTAGACATTCGCCAACTTAATATGTGTGGGTTATAATTACGTAAGAAGCCATAACACATGCTGTTGCCATTCCCAAGTTGTATATTTATATATAACGTAGCAAATATAACTATAATTTTAAATCCGACAGTCGATCTTACTTCATAGGAATACTTTTATAATTTGAATTCCGTACAGTATAATTTAATTACATTCGTCATCAGCGATGGTATGTACTGCACATTTAACAGTATTTGTCTCTGTTATCAAATATATCATTTCACCGTCTCCAATTAATGTATATTCAATTTTACAAAAGAACACGAGGCAAAATTATATGCCCCCAATACTAAATCACCGTTGGAAATCATGGCAACATGCAATATACTCCTATGTAGTGACATAATAAATTACCTCTGATAACACTTCAGCAGGCATATTGAATACAGGCTCAGGAGCGAAAATGTAATTTTTCTCGTTGTTCGAGTGTATACCCCTTTTCACTGAAACGACAGCAGATCATATCATAGTTTTGATTCGAACGGAACATTGCCACAGAGTCGTAGGGCGGATTTATTAAATAATATGTTAAATGTTTATTTTAAACCAGTTTTATAAACAGTATGCATACTATCATATTGAGAATTGAATACAATATGTCAACTGTGAAAATAGTGTACAAAGCAGAGTGAAATTAACACAATCAAAAAGATAACTATTGGTAATGTTTTAAAGTTTAATAAAATAATCAAAGGTTCACACAACATACCGGATTAGCTATCTTCTGCAACTTCGATAGAAACAACAACCAAACAATGCCAATACATAATTTGTATTTTCTGTCAAATCCTATCATGCAAACTTAGTCTGCTGTTTGGCCGTTTTAACCAGTTATTAGACTGTTGAAGCCATACTCTGGACCATTGTTAAAATGTGGGGCTGTTTTAACCACATATTGGGACGTTCCTACCATTTTCAGAGATGTTTTAACTTGGGGCCGTTTAAACTGGTATTAATTTAATTTACACATCAAATTTAATCATTTAATGATTAGTGTATGGTTTCAAATATATATGTGTGTGTGTGTGTAAGAAGAATATATCACAAATTTACTGGCAAAAATGAGTCGTCAGACGTGTGCTTTTCTTGACAGGCAAGGTTTATCCAACAACTTCATGTACATTTGTTTCTTAAACAGCATTTAGTTATATGATACAAGTATGAACATTTCTGGTTAGATAATATAAGTATGGTATAACATTTTTTAATATTATATTGGTGTGCAGGGGTAGTATGTCCTTTTTATGGAATTCGCGAGAAAAACATCACTTATTAATAACGGCTGTAAACCTTTGATAATCGGATAGCATTGAGTAGAAAGACTTCCTGATGTTCGTATCATTTGTTGTTAACTTTAATGTATTGCTATCGAAAAAATGATATGCTACGACACAATAACAATTCGTTTATATTATATATGTTTTACACTAGCAATTTAGTAAACACTTATGTATTTCTTTTGGGAAGTTCAATATATTAAAACACACAATAAAATAGATATCAGAAAAAGATTGAAACGGAAGAAATAATTCTTATATATTGTATCTCCTTGGGATTATGATTACACATATTTGTCCGTGCATTAGGAACAATATCACTTAGTTTATGCTAGACATAGTAAATATGATTGATATATATAACTAGAAATGTAATGCAACATACTAACTAATACAGTGGAATAATGTTAAGAAAGTATTACTTAAACTATTAAAATATTATCGCATGCATTATAAACAATTTAAATGTATTTACAAATTCATGTTTATTAAAATGTTTTCATTTGTGTTACTATTTAATTATCCCCCAGACTCTTTGTCTATTCTATTTGTCATTTTCAATTAATACAGGATAACCTGCTAGGATAAGGTTTCACCACTGCAGATGCAGTATAACATCCCCTATGTGTGTGTTTGCGAAGGATAACATTAAGAATTTTTAGAATTGCAAACGCTTAGCCATTTCACACCGCTGTACACTTTCTAAAAAGACCAACACTCACAGTTAATATCCAATTACATATAGAGATAAATGCACATACTGGAAGGGATACAAATAATAACAAGTGTTCTAATTTATTGCAAGGTTAAGTTCAACTTTACGATAACCAAACCACATTAACCTTAACATTTTATTTAGTTAAATACTATCTGATTGGCGACCTTTTGTGGACGTCCATGCAAAACTTGATTACGTGTGCCACAAAGGAACACTAGCGAAAGAGACATCATGTATCAAGCAATAACCAATCGACAAAGTCAATGTTGAAGCTGCTAATTAAGTATACATGTCATGACACTATCAGTAATATTCCGCGATACGTTAAATTTTTTACTTTGATAAAAAACTAGCCTGATCTAAGATGATTAATTAGCATGTCGATGTAATGGGTGTTGCCTTGAGTAAATGTATAAGAGGTACTTAACACGACAAAGATTTTGTATTCGATATTTTAAAAACCGAACACACACATACATGTACGTTTATGTCGTTTTTAATTGTTCGCGCTAGCGGACAACTAATGTAGAGGGAGTTTTGCAATTCAGTATGCTGCTTAAATACGCCAGAAACGATAACCATCGCATCTGCCTGATTATACTGGTACATTGCAGACAGATCTTGCAGATTGTCTTTTCTTTAAACCCGCTGTTTACATTTAAATCACTTAGCGGTTTATCGAGTGTGTATGGAATAAAAAGTGTTGAACAGCTTGTGCGGCGACATTGGAGAGTATTGGCTGCTTTCAGGAAAAACAGGGCTTAATGCATGTCAAATAAGATTAGCCTGTGCACACTGATTAGCCTGTGCAATGCGCACATTTTGTCTAAGTTATCTCTATAACATAAATATGAGGATAAACAGTGCATACACATCTCGACCTGTGCTTTAAGACACACTCTTTATAAATTGTAATGGGCTGTGTTCATTTCAAACGTGCGATATAAAAAGCTATAACATAATTTTGAAAACTGAGTTGCGTATAAGATTATCCAATAGCGAACAACTTTAGTGCCTTCAGCGCTTTGATTACATTTTAAACAACATCAACCCCCTTTACTGTTAAGAGCCATATTTAAACTAGATGACGTTAATAAGTTAAAAAACACTAATTATTATTTTTATAAAAACTTAAACACGTCGACTTAAATACCAATTACTAAGTCGAATAAAGAATTAAACTTTATTAGATCATTTAAGTTTTCATATAATGTATTTATTTAAACACACGTGTTAACGTTTATACCAATTTGAACAATAAGTTAAACAAATAAAAAACACCTTCTTATGCTTAACTTAAGCATAATGGCATTAAAAATAAATATAGTTGTGTCAATTTGAAAAGAAGAACAACATGGACAGGTTTCGAGAATAAAAGGGTCAATTGATCATATTAATTAGACTTGAGACTATACAATAAAAATCCAAAAAATAATCAGCCTCATAATTCCTTATACAAGAGAAATTCTTAGGTAAACAATACACATTTTTTGTTTAGCTTGCGCGAAAGTGATTTGTGGACATTAATTAAGTGCGACGTGATGCCGTTGAATGTACGAATTTATGTGTCGTGTTCAGAGAAAACTGGGCATAATGCATGTGCGTAAATTGTCATCCCAGATTAGCCTGTGCAAAACACAATTTAATGTTATAACGTATTCAAACCATTCATCAGTAGACATTGAATCAGGTAGGATTCTCCGAAAAATATGATAATTAAGAATACTTTATGTGTTATTCAATATATGAATTATAAAAAAAAAATCAACCAGCAGACGTGGAACACACATTCTAACAATGCACGACTTTTGAAATTACATAAAGCTGCATTGGTTTCTATGTAAAATCTTTGACAATGTACACTGTTAAGTTTGTTACTCGCAAGTAAGTGTTTGGAAAACAGAAGACCGATTGAACCAGTCAATATCCATAAGGCAATGATGCGGGCTCATTTAACGAACTATCCTTGTTCGATATATTTGTATAGGCTAATGCAGCCTAATTCTTCAACGAGACAATTTATGTAACCATTAACGTGTCTACAGATAACCAAATAAATTTCAGCGACCAGCGAGTCATTGATCGTTATTGTTGGAACGGATTATTTTGATAAAAATACACTCCGTTGTCAGTAGTGTAGACGTAGACTGACGATAAGTAGCCGCTGTCGACAAGAACTATGTTCTTTAAATAAACAACATTTAAAGACCTCGTGCTACCAGTGCGAGTCATCTTCTGCTGACTCAGCTATTATTCATTCGTATAACATAATTAACAAGCTTGAGTTGAAACGCAATAAATTTCAATCAGTCGATGTCAGACTTAAATTTAATTCAAAAGGGACAGAGAGATGTAGAAAATGTTCTTTTGCTGTTTTCGTGAATAACGTTAAACTAGATTTGTCTTTGTATATGTACAAACAAAAACAGCAATACTTAACTAACAGTAAAACTGGGTAAGCTTGCAAAAGATATATTTATTTATTAAATGCTAAGCGATAAAATATTGAAATTGTTGAGGGAAATAATTTCAAAAATGTTCTTACTAGCGGCGGAGATACTACTTTCCCATTAACGCTCAAAAACAACGAACATTTCATAAAAATGTCGTAAAATACGGTTAACCAATACACAAATCAGTGTTCTTTATAGCAAAAGCCAAAATTTCAACGCCAAATGTGGTCTGGTATCATAGATGTAACGAGATACAAAATGATCGTTTTTTTTTTAATTGTGACACAATATATTCAACACATGTCCATGTACCAAAGTTGTGTTCGTGTTTCGTATGAATAGATATCTTTGCGGGAATATATTGTTCCACAATTAATAAAAACAGCATTTTGTATCTCGTTTAATCTATGTTACCAGACCTCATATAGCGTTTAAATTTTTGCTTTTGCTATACAGAACACTGTTTGTTTTTGGGTTAACTTTATTTTACGAAATAGTGTTCGAAATAATCGTTGATTTTTTGTAACGGGGCTTTAAGTTTGATTTGAATTAAGTTTTTTCAATGTTATGAATACAAAAATTCCTTGCCAACATTAATCGTGGTAAATTATCAAAACTAAGTGAAGATAAACAGCTGTAAGTGTCAATTGTACCCTTACTGCTCGGAAATGATATCTAAGTATCAATTGGAAAATATAACATTTTATTATGCTTAAGTGACTTTATACTTCAATCATCTTCCTGTCTTCCTCAGTCACATTGAGCCAAGATGGCAATCAATGTCTCGATTTACTCGAGCTTGCAGCTGGTCATCATGATATAAAATTATTTTCTATATCTAGAGTATATTTGATCCGAGCCGTTTAATTATCTTCCACCGTGTTATCCGGGCCACCCTTTTCATTACTTTGACATTTCGAAATGTAAAGAGAATACAACAGCCTTTACATTAACATGATCAATTTCATAACATTTGTCTACCGTATATCTTCGACACTTTTACATTTAAAGGAGCATACATGTATTTATTCATCTGTTTTATTAAACACGTGTGCGTGTCCATTGTGTGACCGTGACCTTGTTAAGTTTATCTTAGCCTCTACCGCATTGTGCAGATGTTAATGTATGCCTTGTTTTTGCTCGGGCCAAGAACGGTTGATATGCCTTTTGGTAGGACTAGTAGCAGTCTCAACAAATTAAGTTTAACATCCAAGACAAATATCATTTGAAAATTCCGGACATAGTTTCAAAGACGCCGTTCGACGTGTATACAACTGCTTCAAATACGATATGTATTGTTGATTGTGTTTATCTAAAGAAGATACATAACAACCTGCAAAATATAACAAGAAGGATGATTCAAATCGAGCATTTGCGCCATGTATGGCGGTCATAATTGTGCATATCTAAAGTTTATTTTGTTTGATGTCAATAAGTCATGTTGAGAGTATAATTATCGTCAATGGGCAATACATCACCATAAAAAAAATCCTCATTATGATCAGCATTAAAAACCACCGATTCGTTTAGTTGGAAATAGTTTGGATCGACAATTTCACATACACTTTACTTAAATACTCTTTATGTTATTGTGAACATTCAATAATGCGAACTTTAGAAAACGGTACTGACGTGTACTAAAAATGTCATTGAAATGCAATTGTTTAAGGCATCAGATCAAATGCCACTTGAAAAGTTCATCATAAGTAAGTCGATATTCCATTTATGCCTTTTCTCAAATAGTTCACCAAAATAAACAAGATTCAATGATTCATTTAGCTTGAAACCTTTTACAAAGCAATCAGAAAGTATCATAAAGAGCCGAAAGGTCCTAGAATAAAATAAATCATTAGCTCAAAGACACAGAGTCACTATATTGCACTAGTTTTGTCTGCATACTTTAAATTTAAATTATCTAAATGCAATTCATTCGATTACATATTAAACTATTTCCACTCGCTGGGACTTGTGCTTATCCAAAACATGCTCAGCAGAATAAAATGACCGAAAAACTAGAAATAATCAGTAATTCGTTTACACAAAGCCAAATTATTCTGGTTCCCGATCGTAAATGCTATACAGATATGGTTTTAATCAATCTCTTCTCAGTGTTTACTCCAAAGACACTGCATTCACCCAGTAAAATCCCATCCTGGAAGGATACACATGTTTTTATTGTTAAATAGTTTTTATAAATATCAGTGTAATTTCTGCAAACAAACGGTCATATTGTACTATATGATCTTTGGTAAAGGATACTAAATACAATACAAAATACTGATATAAACTAATGTTTAACAGTTTTAATTTTTAAAGTATTGCACGCTGGGCAGGTGTGGTGAAAACCATATCAATAACATGTGCATAACCTTCTTTTTTTCCTTTCGTATGTACCTATCGACAAATGGCATTATTGTGTGCATATTAAAGAAACTGTTAGGTGATATGACATTATGTGAAGACGTAAAGGGTCGTTTCGTCACTCATTATGTATATCAACGTTCATAACACTATTCTATACTATTTACAAGTTATCTCATTTTTCTGTGAAAACAAACGTGCGGTGGTGTGAACAAAGGAAACGATTGACATACATACAAAATGGAAACACATAGCAAAATATTTATCGTAATATTAAGACCATATCTGATGAAAATGTTAAGTAATTACAATATTAAGTGCTGTTTTCCTTTTATTACAGTGAACTGATCTTAACCTTTGTTGAAAACCGAACGGTCTTTCATAATTCCTACATAGACCATTATACGCACATCAAGTTTTGTCAAATAATCTGTGGTTCTGTCTGAGAAATCGCATTATCCAGTAACATGGTGTGTACTTTTCTTATTATTCTGTGGACGCACTGACAGAATCAAGAATGAACGCAGGAAGGGATTCACAAATAACAATACAGCAAAAAGTATAGCTCAATGTTTATACCAAAATTCATGGAACTGTCTGATGTGCTTTTTGATTTTTTACAATATTTGTTTGCAGTGTGGATGGTAAGAAAGACGGACAGATGACAAAAATAGGTATAACATAAAACATACACAGCCCCGACACACACAATAGCCGAACGTGTATACTAGGTTTTGTAATAATATCATAAGTACATTTTAAGTTATTATAATTTTACGTTTTTTGTTATATTTTAAGAAAAAAAGCGATCTTACATGTGACGTCTGGAGAAAAATGGTGGTCGTGGATATTTCGTACCCTGCCCTTTATTAATTGTAATGTTTTCATTAACACGTACTATTCTTATATTTGATTAACGTCAATAAATGCTATACGTTTGGGACGTTAACAATTGTGCAGTAATGCAAAACCGTACATTGTCAGCTGTGATAAATTTAATCAACTGAATATCGGCAAGAAAGAATGTTAAACATTTTGTTTTTAGCTTCCAAGAAATTCAGAATTGACCTTAAAACTTCCAACGGATAAAGCGTCGTGCGACGCGAAACTCTATTTTGTGAAACTTCGAGCATTGGTTATATAGCTAACAAATACATCCGCTCAAAGTGTGAGCGTGGATTGTCGAGTGGTCTAGGCGGGAGACTTTTACTCCAGGACTCCAGGGGTCAGTGGTTCGAGCCCTGTTGAGGGTTACTTTTTTTCCTTTTTTAAAATTGTATTCTTGTTTTTTTACTGGAGATTTTTAGTTTAAATATTTAAATGTATCAATATAAAACATTTAAAGCATTTAATGACAAGCTTCAATACATGCCAAAATCTCTTAACGCATATGATGTCCTTCGGCTTGATCTTATTATGTTCTAGAGTAAGTAGCTAACATATGATCTGTTGTTTTATATGTTATGAAATTACGCACGTCTTCACCCTGCCGTGACACAAGTCGCATAGTTATTACACTTGTATATAATTGGCCATACCGAACGGACGGGATTGATAACACATCACAACATTAATACAAATATGTATTCAATATGTATTTATTATATACCGATCGGGTAATTTAAATTATTGAAGGCGGGAGGTGGAACAATTTCGAAAACTCTATTCAACAGCTATTCCGGGATAATTACCTAAATAGAAAGTCTACGTTCTGCCTTCTTCATTATTGCTCAAGCACTTTGAAAATATTTTTCAAACTAACATATACCCTTTATTTTTGGAAGATAGAACCAATGATGTATCGTTACAGAATGACATACCTCAAAAAAAGCATTCTTGATCATCATGACACACAAACTAGCACAAGAAGCACATGATCAAACCAAAATAACGCATTTTGCCTGTCGGGAGATATCTCAAGATCGAAATACAGACGTTTAGAAATATGTTTCCAATTAGACTCAAATCAACTGCATATATTAAAAATTGCCATTTCTGGATTTAATTTAATTTAATATCGATTTATTAATTTAGAAAACATCGATATGTGCTTTAAATTTGACCGATTCAATTAACGCTAGAATTTTAATTACGATTTGTTATGTACTTGAACTGATTTTATTGTAAGTGCTCAATATTAACCAGCGAGCATCACATCTAGCTTACGAGAGCCTTTACAACGGGTTCCTAGTCTCAATACACTTCATGTGAAAGCATTCATTATCTTGATTACGCCTTACATAAGTGTACAAGTTATGTCTTATATAAAGACCATTTACAGAATAACAACATTACTGTACTAAACATATGACCCACACACATGCGTTATAATGTTCACGTTTGCCGTTTAAATAAGCTGTAATCTAACTTCAATCGGTATAAAAGTCAGTACACCTACAAATACACCATTAAGTGTATCATCGTTCACAAATTACTATAGTGACGGAATCAAATATTTATATCCGTATAAAGTCGCGAATAATATTATCAATACACCCAATAAAAAGACATTAGCAATGAAGCTAATTAGTCATTAAGAAACGAAGCAATTGCTTAGGTTTTACACATAACGAGGTTATAATAAATCTGTATATGTACTTTTGCTTTAATTGTTTTGCACGAAACATATTGCTAAATGATTTTCGTATTGAGATTGTTATGTTATTCCGTAATATTAGTTAGTTTAAACCTATTTATTTCAGCTCGATTGCATCGAAAGCCTTAGGCTTATAGAAATGCTCTCGAGTCCGTTTCCTGGGACTAGAACCAGTACTTGGTGTCTTTGGGGGAGATCACAGGAACGCTCCCAGTAGGGTTCCAACCCGTGACCTCTTGATCGCTAGGCGGACACCATATCCACTACGCCACGGCGATCTGTTAATATAGTTGAACAAGGGTATCCAATCTCTATGTTCATAATCAAGTATTCAAGTTCAGGATGCATGAAGCCAACAGTCGTGCTGAAACAAGACTCAGTCGTTTTAAAAGTAATGAATTATTCGTTTTTCGCTTGTAGACCGACAGTTCAAATTCGTCTGTTGACCCTAATCGGATTTGAAGTCATAAAGTAATTCGTTATTCGCTTTTAAACTAGACAATTCAAATGGTGTGCATGCCACAGTTGCATGGACCTTCTGTGTTACAACGTTGTTAAGTGTTAACAGTTCAGGACATATATAGGTTGGCATACTTAAGGAGTCTTAATAAAAACACATAAATCTTAATAAGTCGTGAAGCCCTTGTAACATTGTATAAATAGCAATTTCATGGAGCAATATGCGATATAAATTAAAATTTTCACGTTTATGTTTTTGAGTAATTTGCATACAACATGGGGTAACTATTTTATTCGCATTGACTTTGGAGTTCGGACCCTGTAGGATACAGCGTTGTGAAGTGACAGCGGTTCAGTATTGAACCACTTGTAATAATTTATGAACATCAATTTCATTAAGAAATGGTTGATGTAACTTGCAATGTGCACGTTTATTTTATTTAGTCATTTGCATGCAACGTGGATAAACTATTTTATTCGGATAGGCTACATTATACAATTGTCCAACTTACGAACATTAAAAATGAGTTATCGGCATAGCAAAAGTAATGAGTTACCCCTTTAAACTTTCGGAACAATTGTTATACACTGTGTATAACGTAAATGTTAACGAGTAGGACGTTATAACCTGTAAACACTAAGATAATCCATAACACATTAAGAACAAAATATCAGTATACCTCTACTAAATTGACATGGAAATCACGAACTCTTTTAGTATATAGTATACGATTGAATTGCATTCTTTAATTACATTCAGTTTTATTAGCGCCAGTTGTATAAAACAAAAGCAGTATACTTTGTGAGGAACACGTTAATAGATTAAATTCAAGTCCACTGCGGAAACTAAATATTTATTATTTTTATTTTTTCAGATTGTTAAAACATATATATTCATGCGTGGATGTCAGTGTTACTTGTGTAGGTTAATATTGGCGCAGGCTATGTATTGATTGCGTATCCGTAGATCTGCACTTATATTAATATGTGCCAAGTATATACCCCGCCCCACGCAAGTAAAATATAAATAACAATTATTAACATAAAATGAGAACATACCTAAACACGTAAAACGGTGCATTTTGAAAGATAAAAAGGTCAGTAAGCGTTTTTGCAATGAACAACCAGATCAACACATGATCATCTAAGTACTAAACAAAACACACCGTGCTTGGCCCATACTTGTATACATGTTTGTAATAATGATAATCTATATATAAAACAGTTACGTTTGCGTTAAAACACATGACTTAACATATTAAAACAATAAATCAATTTAGAAACTTTATTTGCAGAATTGTCTCAGCTGTCCGCACTTCACTGTAACATTAGTATGCATATATTTATTTACGTATTTTTTGCAATACATTAAATGCAGGGTGTATTGTTATGTCCTGTGAACAAGTTGATACCGCGAAATGTTTAGTATGCAAGTGGAACTTTACTGATTATATAGGATTATCAATTGATTGATTGTCCATATAATATACGACTTGTTACAAATTAATCATAACACTTAAATCACAACACATATAAAAGCACATGCATTTAAACAACCAGGTAGATGGGCAGAGTCATTATTGATTAATATGATTGTTACCTGTATAATCGACTACCTTATTTTCGCCCTTTTTAAATTAATCCTCATTGTCCGGAACGTTAATTAATTGCCGGAAATATTATATTGGTCTTCCAAAGAACAAGTTTCCCTACATTCGACGGATTCCTAACACGTGTGTGTCCTTACAACACGATCACGTGTGGATCTCAAACATGCCGAGGCCATCAATCTACTTTTTGGCAGGTTATGTACGTATTATTTGTAATGTATTCATACCATGTTTTGTTTTATAAGTAGTTTTGTTTTTCTAATATATTAATAAAACCAATTATTAGTCTTCCATCTTATTTTTCACAAAAACATACTCCAAAGGGTAACTCGTAAATTCATATTTGTTGACAAAGTTCATTTAAAAGACAGACAGGCACATGTATTAAAAATATAATCAGTGCATAGCCATTAAACAGCGCAAATAGTTCAATTAAATAGTATTTTTAGGGAATATAATTGGATTGAATTGTGTTTACTTATGGAGAGTGTTATAAACAATCGATGTGAGATAAATATTTTGATTTTAAGTATTTATTATTCAAAATATATATTCGATTACTCATAAATGTTACTAATACATGAACTTAAATGCTTTCCTTAATACAAGTTACAAATAACAACGAAACTTTTGTAAATTGACGCTTAAAATAACATCCAGCAAAACGTGATATAAATAAAGTCCGTTCTATGTTTATGTGCAAAATATATACTTAGACAGTCCTATAGGTTCAGATATATTAGTGGTTTTAATATGATGCTTGAGTTTAAACATACTCGGACTATAACAACATAAATACCTTTTTAAAAAGCTAACACCGGCGAATATTCAAATTGCGCATCCGTATGTATTTTATATTATTTTACTCATTTTCTATACGTTTTTGTAAGTTCGCTGGATAGAAGTTCTCCACCATTGATAGCACAGTCCTGTTATGTTAATGGTTATTTTTGTCCCCTGTCTTATGTTATACAACCATATAAAAAAAGCTTTCGGACAATGACAAGAATCAAATATCTTTTTCAAAACAATCCATTCTATGCCCATTATATCCGACGTCTCATTAAAACATTAATTTAGTAAATTATATCAACTTGACGTGGATATTTTTTACGTTCTTAACGTGTGATTGCCTGCATGACTTTGTCCACCGTACTACGACCATTGTAGAATAGGCAAGTAAGGGTTTTATCGTTGAAATAATTTGAATAATATAACAAACGTTTGAAATCAATGAAAAGTTAAGTCTATCGATCATTTAATGTTTATTATTGTTTACAGTACTACTTCCGTTTTGCGTGTACTTTCCTTATTTTCTGATTTTGACATTATACATCATAATACCATTTGGTTCGATTCTTTATTTTGTAATAAAATACTTAAAATTAGGTTTGAGTCCAAACAAATATCCGCTCAGATAAGAACACGTCAGCCCGCTAGCACGTGACCTTGACGAATTGCACTATCTTGTATAAGTTTTTTTCAGACTGTTAGGAGCAATAAAGTAGATCGCACCACTATACTTGACCTTTAATTTCTTCACATTAAAAAGTTCATGTGTTATTTTTTAAAGTAATAATAACACCTCATACTAAAATAACTAGAAAAGTAGATAAAATATGGTCATGGAATTTGGGCGGTGTATTAGCACATGAACATATAACGACAAAATGAAAGTAATACACGCTCCTATTTTATACGGGCTGTTTCCCGATAAAATATTGAAATACAAGGTTAAAGTAAGTACTAAATGTCTGGGTGTGTGTATTCATGTATAGTTCTTAAAGAGAATCTATGGATACTGTATATGCTCTCGTCCAGACACATATTATGTTGCACAAAAATGAACCGTTTACATCACTCATTTCATACTCTAATTAATGGTTTTTTATTTCTTTTAAAATGAACATCAGCACCATGTTGTTTTATGTTCGGTGTTTGTTTTTAACGAGTTATAGTTAACTGAAATATTTACAGTCTATACTGATCTTCATAACTCATATTACTATTGAAATAAAATATATAATAAATCCGATATTAATGGACATGTATTCTAGAGATTTTGTGTCCTCTCCATATTAAGATATACTGAAAACTTTCGTTAATTAAATACATGTACATAATTTTCGCGATAATGTGCTTTTTAAACAAACTATGCTATTGTGTTTGAACAAATCGTATAATACCCATTTACATATGATACAGACCTCATATATACTTGTAGTTTTGTGAAATATACACCATGAATAAGTGTGGCCACTTTATTCACTAACCGAAAATCATACTTTGCCAAGGCACGATTCGGCAAATGTAATTAATTGATTATAGTATCATTTTGTCAAATGGTAATTCTAGAAAATCAAATCTAGATGGTGGACAAACAGCAACATACTTTAACTTGACGTGTACTTTTGTGAATATATCACATTTGTTGTAATTAAAAAAACGATTAGTTGGATTCAGTAACTTGAGTAGTATCAGGACAATAACTTATGTTCGATAATTTAATGCCTTGTTTCCATTACTGCTTCCAAATATGTCTTTTACACAATCATTTAACGCGTTTAGACAACAGTTTAATGTAAAAATTGTGTTAAAGATGAAAACCTTTAATTCAAACACAGACGATTACATTTAAGACAAATCACAACAAAAACAAATAATAATAAATAATGAGACATATGTCTGGCGTTCAATGCTTTTTTTATAATAAAATAATTTAAATAATTGAATCATCAGATTATGTCCTTAATTAACATATTGTGATAGTAATTGAATATATCTATCATCAGCTATTTATTTAATATGTTCTTGTTTTAAAATCGGATTAATACCATAATACTTTGCATTGACTGTTTCGACGCGATGATTCCAGTTTGTTTTTCATTTTATGCTTATATATCTGGTGAGTTATTATCAAACTAGTGGGCAAAAACAGGACTTTCGCGCCTGATATAGTCTCTGTAGTTTTATTGTACGCTATATTTAATAACGGTTAGAATTTTGCAGTGTCGTACATATCTTTCATATTGTCAAATTTCAGTCTTCAGAGTCTTTCATCAGTAGAGTTCTTTTTTGTTACGTGGACAAAAGATATTAACGTAATTTCTTAAGTCTAGTTTGGTTGAGAACTTTCTGTATATACGTCCAGGGTGCAGGATCAACGGGGTTTTCTGGGGTTTACACGCGGGCTCGACAAAATGTAAACACACCGTTTGAACTTATTTTTTGCAAATATCTCAAGTAATTGAAAAACATTTGCAAACATCTTTAGTGCATACAAAACAGGTGTTATTGCAGTTTGTGTCGATATCTAAAGATTTAAGACTTAATCCTTGAATATGTCTGATATTGGTGACACAATTTCACATTGCGCGAAGCATAACCGTGTCCATGAATGCTGTACACATCAACTTTTTCACCAAGAACACAGGCTTATTCCGAAACGTAACTCCGATGTATTTCGCATTGCCATAAGCAGCATAAAAAACTGTCTTTTATGCACTAGTTGAAATTCTTATGAAACTTTGTTTTAAAAAGTTATGTGAAAAAAGCATCGCTTTACGGTGTGTTTACATCAGTTAACGTTCAATTGTAAACCGCACAAAGTCACGTGATCCTGCACCCTGACGTCGCTAACTTGATACCTACATATTAGTTATAGATGGTCCATATTTCTGTGTTTTCTGACGCTTTGGAACATATCCCCTGAATTTGTTTGTAATAGATTTTTGATACTTACGACACTAGGACACTAAACTGTGTAATATTATATTCGTACGTCACGTATTGGCATTCATGTATTCATTTTCTATATGCGTAGGTGCATTTGATTAAAAACACGCGTTTGGTTTGTGTTTTATTCTGTGGTAAGTTTGAGGTTTGACCAGCCCTCAAACCGGCTTAAACCATCAATGATTTGCATTGACTGTTCCAAGGTTGTGATCCCAGATTTTAATCATGTTTTGTTTCAAGCGTGTGTTCTGTTATTAAAGTAGTGGATAAGAAAAAGAATTTCGCTCCCGATATAGTTACTGGAGTTTCAATGTTTGCTATTTAGAAGAAAAAAAAACACGTTTCCTTAGATAGGTTTGAATTTAAAATTTTGTGGTACGATACATCGGGTGTACTTACAACTTGGTCTTCTGTAATGTCAAGTTAAATGGCATAGCAATTATATTTTAAAGATCGAGTATTTTATTGTATTGCTTGTTTTGATAACGCTTATTTTATTGATATACACAACAACTATTAAACAGAATACCTTCCATTATTATATTTTGGCAAACATGCATGTATATGGAAATGGTGCTTTCATTGTGTATGAGTGTGAACGTAGTTCACCATGACAAGTAGCAATTCACTGATATATTACACCAAATAGCGAATGTAGCGTGTACTTTGTGGTAGACTCTCCGGAAAAAAGCCAGACTCATGCAACACCAGGGATACGCATATTTGATTATCTGTTGATTTGAAGTATTCATCTGACCATTCTACTTCCTTTAAAACATTTGGGAATTGTCTCATAATTATATTTACAAGATTACTGTATACGAAACGAATAGAGATTAGTTCATTTCCTCGTCACTTGATATATAGCTGGATTTAAACAAGTCCCACAGCAATTTCCCGGAAACGTAAATCACAGTTTAATATAGTTTAAGCTGATGAAATAAAATTCGAACTCAGTGAAAAATATAAGATCTTTTTTCACCAAGTGAACATATAAGAAACATCGGCTGCATTTACCATCAATGTCATTAGTCTACAAGTTACTTTTACTGACAAATACAAATGCGTGTTCGCATAACATACGAACAATAACAAACATATTCGCACACATGTTTTACCATTACTTCATGAAAGATATCAGCGAAGGGTACACAAACTGCATGGCGTGTAAGATGTGTTTGCGTATTGTGTTTATTTATTAAACGAAAACACTCACCCGTGAATTTCTTTTTCTCTTAATATCACTCTTGAAATCAAATTACATTGTCATGCGAGTCATTGGAAGTTACAATTACTTCGACATTTGATATATTGTCGAGAAATCGGATGCGTATTAAAGGCAACTTTAGAAAGAATCATGTGTACTCCGTTTCGAAATGACAAAACAATGAATGTTTATTTTGAAATCATGAAAACGAGATTAATATGTATATTATAAAATAGACTTAAATAACATTTTGAACAGATTATAAACGTTCAAAACTTCTTGGTTAAGTAATATTAATGCACTTTTAAAGTAAATTCCAAAATCTTCTCAAGATGCATTTACGCTAAGCTCTTACGTTGTTGTTGTGAAGTTTACACATGGGCGTAACTGACCAATTAATTGCACTTCCGTAGTCCGCTTGGTGTCAACTAGTTCAACAATACAATCTAATTAAATTGTAAATGATTATAGGGTCGCGGCTGTAGCATCGTCTTCAACTGCCGGAGAATTGAATGTAAGCCATATTCACGCTCACCATTTAAAGGTATTCCAATAAAATAGCATTTTCTTACAAAGTTGTATGGACAGAAACTTCACACGTGAATTTAAGCTATTAAAGAGTTTAGTAAATGATATATTTCAAAATGTAAATGCTGTAGTAGGGCTTCAAAGAAAGGCGAACAAAATGACCTGTCAAGCTTTTGTACATATTTAAGTTAATATTTTATTTATCTGCAACAGTTTAGCTTGTACTTTTTTAAGAACGATGCAAGCGTAGCATTTCGTTTCATTTCATCGTGCTTTAGAAAGCTACGTTCCTGTTGATCTGGGGTTTATACACCTATGCAGAAGTTAAATGGTAATTAAATAGAAAATATTATTATTATTATTATTATTATTATTATTATCATTATAAATGCTCAAAACTTGATTAAAATCCGTTATCAAACCGAAACCAAAGGTTTTGAATAAACAATGATATCAAAGGAAACTTAAAGGTTACGCTGCATTTATTGTTTTATCTGCGTGCCTGGGGTTATGCTGTCAGTTGAAATGTTCTAGTGTTTAACAGTGTTACTTGAATGAGAACACATTCTAATGACAGCGGTAACTGGTATCGTTGCTGTATGTTTATTGGTACATGGTGTAAACACACCGCAAGCAATACCTTTAAGATTTTCTTTGGATTAAATAAACTAACATATTTCAAAATATAAATAAATGTATTTGCATATTTTCAAAATCGGAATATCTCGGTGTTTTCCATTGCAAAAGCGTAGACATGTTCTGGAATATTTGACGTGCTTGTAACTTGGATTAATGTAATTATTCATAGAATCACGTCTATGACCACTGTTATTTTTCAGGATAATACGTTTGTATGTCCTCTGAGTAAATCAAGTTTATTTGTATTCCATTGTTATGTTTGGTGTACAGTACATTAAAATCCCGAATAAGAGTTAGCGTGTGTAAGCAATTTGTTAAATGTACCATTCCATAAAACATCTGATTAACGCCATACAATCATACAATAATTAAAATGTTTTATTATCGTAATTACCTAGTGGATGACATAGATGAATCGTTACCATGTCATTGCACCGTAATATACACAGCATTGAGAAGATGAAATGTAAGATAGGTGGGACTCGCGGTTAATTAAACGGTTACTGCGATTAATTAAAGGTACCGATATTGTTCTTTTGATTGGAACCGTCTTTTTTTTAAGAAGTCATGTTCTTGTGCAAATATTATAGTGTCCGTTTATTAACGAATTAATCGAATAACATAGGATTAAGAGCGACCAATTGGGAACCACACCACTATCTAAATGTATATGAAATTACACTTGCGCTGAGGATTTGCAAATGTTAGTAAAAGTGCATTAACATGACATATCTTAGACATAATGGAAAATGGAAAAGCTATTAACAACACGAAACATCGTGGCAATTTAGCTGTTCATTATCGTATCAACCTTCTGGCTACAGTTCATGTTTCCCTTGAATAATTGCATTTTGACACACACGTAAAAGAGGTTATAAGATGTTCCATGATGTAAAGTACGTCTCAACCGGTTGCATATTTTTTTGTTAGTTTTAAGGTAGAGTGTAAACAGACTAGGATACTGTGTGATACTAAGTGGATGCAGCAGCTTAAAACAAAGAAGCCTTGGTGAGTGGTTCACGTGTGTGTGCAGAGCGAATGCACTTATTTGTTTTCGACACTTACTGATTCTCTGTTTATTCTATTTATTCTATTACAACTCAAAGTATGTGCCTACTTACAAAATCAAACTTGTAAGCAAACAAGACTATACCCAGTCTTAAATAATGAAAAAGTCACTAAAATAAACAAACATCAGATTATGATGCATTAAAAAGTAAGCTCACTTTTCCTAACGAAAGATACTTGACCGGTTCTATCTAAAAAAAACTAATGATTGTGTCTCCATGTATCAAAAGTAGAAATCGGCAATCCATGCGAATATAATCACAAACTCATCCGAATATAAGAACATCGATTGTATCTATTTGAAGCCGCTCCGGTGTTTTAAGACAAATTTGGATCCAAAAGACGTCAAAGATCACGTTCTTCAAAATTACCTAATTATGTGATCATCACGACATATATGATTTACGGAACATGAGCACGTGTCTATAGCCACTAATGAACATGAAAAGTCCTATTCGTGAGAAACTCATTTATGTTCTAAACCTTAGATACATACTTTCTTGATTTGGTTTGAGAAGACATATACTAGCATTTTCCAAAATGGACTAAAAGGCAAGGTCTATAGATGCTGCTGTAGCTCGTGTCATGTTCATATGTCGTACAATTTGTAATTTATCACAAACACGAACATCTCTATTTATTTTGTTTAGCTTTCAAGCTAAAAAATAACGCTTATCTTAAATATCTTGAAATAATCACTTAATGCTCATGAAGTTCATGGGATATGCTCAGGACAATCAAGTACGCAAATCCCGTTTATAAGTAAGAGCACAATAATAACAAAATATAAATAATTTATATCAGATATTTGTTCAAGAGCGGGAATTATGTGAGACCAGTTTTATCCAACAGTTCTCTTCCAGCTTTTTATCATGTGATGCTTTAATGCCAAAACTATCGTGGCTTTCTATAAATCAATGATGCCAATATCATTATGAAAGAGTTTGCAAAATGGTAACACGATGGAACATTGTAAACTTAATATTTCAGATAATCGGATAACTGAATAAACGCTGCATCCCTTGCATTGCATCAGTGTGTCTTTTTTCGGAACATCTGTTACGTAGCACAAACAATCATTTTGTGTTATATTATTTCGTTGGAATACACCGAACACATTTGCCTTCATTTTTTCCCTATATATTGAACAAAAGAGAATGTCTGGCACTTGTAGAAAATTGATATCTTTTCAACAAGCGACACTTGAATATTGCGTTTATCATCTCGTTTAAATTTGTTATTATGTATAATTCGTCGAAATATAGATGTAGTCATATTTGCATGCACTTAGCATGAATACAACAGTTTCACAACGACTGATGCGTTTACTACATTTATTTCCAAGTATACAATAATGTTCATCTGTATTTGCTTTTATTTTCGAAAAATATCAAAAACATATTTGTTTAAATTTGCCGGACAGTTTATTGATCATTTTACAGTATTGTAGTTTAAAATGCATGCTATGTTTGTCTGAGGAAAATAATTTGCTGTTGTTTGATCGCATTATTCATGGTACATACATAAGTAATGAGAGAGTTAATCTCAAACAAATACTGAGTCACGCTGTCCGAAGAAACTGCGTTTCAAGAATTTTCATTAATATCTGATCGTCTTTTTTAAATATGTCTTAAGAAATAATTAAATCATATACGTTAACATCTGGATATTCGATATAGGCATATAGAGCTTTAAGTAAAATGTTTAAATTAAATGAAGCTATTGGACATTATCAACCAAATACTTTTCAAGTAATATTTATGCTACACAAAAATATCAAAAACATCTAATCCGATGCATGTATCAATCAATTTATTTCTATATTATCAACACCAAGAAAGAATGCATTCGTAGTTCTTAACAACGTTAGTAACTATGTGTCCAACTCTAAGTTCCAAGAGGTCCAATTACAAGTGCCGATACGACTAGCTCAGGCCAAAGTCACTCATGTCTGAACGAAATTGATATCTAAACGAATATCATGAGTGAGAACTGGGACCGCTGCGTACACCCACAGGAAATGGATAGCTGGACACCAGCGCATCAGGTGTGAGGGCTGTATCAATATCATTTAAATAAGTCAGTATTAATTTATTAGACTTTCTTACGATTAATTGAAATAGAATACGTGGAACCAGCAACGTTGTGTTTGGTATTAAATATTGGATGTCACTATATATTTGATGTATAATACATGTAACCTAACACTACAACTACTGTATACGCCTCAGAGGTATTTTACCATGTCTTGAGCTTGAACCTTATTCTATACTAATACGTGTTCCTGTATAACGAACTTATTTTCAGCGGAGATTTGTCAACGATAGAACAGTCTTTTAATAATTTATGTTGGCGGTACATGTTTCAATAAACACATTGCCATAAGTTTCTAAAGCATTATTGTACAGTGGCATACATGTCAATTAGAGACCAAAAGGGCATGTTAGCCCGTCTTGACATCTATTTCACTACCCTGATAAACTATAAATCTTTAAAACTAAACAACAAAGGTGTTATACAATTTCATATACGCGCTTTTAATTCTAAAGCCATAATAACCGTCTGGTAAATGTGATGTTATCAAAACACGTTCTTTTTCTTCATGAACAAGTTTTTTTTATTATTGACAGTTCAGACATAAACAAAATACATACATAAAAGTTGCTTGTAGTGCGAGGACAGCAGAAGTGAGACTCTGGAAGAGAGCATAGATAATTCCAGCACCAACCATGCAGCTTGATAAATTATGCCAAGGAGAGGGGGAATATTTGCATGTGTCGGAACAATGACTTAATTTTTTTACCTTTTAGTTAGGTATTGAGACGATCTGTTTATTTACGTTTTATATTCTTTATCATGTACGTATGTGTACAGTAACTCATACGAAGGCAATTATAGTATAAACCATCGTTCTGTTCGTACCTGGAAATACGTTTAGAGTACTTTATTATGTCATGCGTATGCTACGAATCACCTACGAATTATTAACAGTACATTTGCACTTTTCTTGTAATTATGGAAACCTTATATCGACGTGACAGTGATTACAAAGGAAATGACTTCATTTGATGTTAATATTGAACTTGGATTTATACAATTTTCTGTCTAAGTTAGTTTGACACTATAATTAAATTTAAATACAACTACGGAAATGAAAATTTAGAGTCATTAATTATAGGGGAAAATCTTGACAATAACGTAGAGTTATTACGGTGCCAAAATAGCATTATATTATTTCTATGACATCCTAAATGGGCAAATGAACGCCTGAACATGTTTCAATTATAGCCGAATCGCAATCGTTCACATTTGGCCTTGATTCACTTTTCTCATACTGACCGATTAAATCGTATTAATAATTGTTCCAGGGTTTTTGGGCGGACATTGACCCTGGCGATAGGCAAGTTGTTAATGTCAAGCACTGAAGTTGACCGGATTTGAGGACAAATATATTCACATCCACATATATTAAATGTTAAATACTTCATACGAATTATAAATAAGCAATATCGTACTCTGAAGAACAACCCGTCTACTCTTTAAATATTTATTGTATTCATTTAGTCGAAAAATCGTTTGCTTTCCTACTCTTTTCCGCTTTATATTTATTTCCATAAAGTATTGAATGTGGCTGTTGTGTATGTGTGTTTTGTGTTGGTTTTTTCATAATTAAACAAATGGGTCATTCCTTTATTTTGCAATGAACTGATTAATATGTGATAATTGATAATTAATTTAATTAATTGATTTTGGTTCAAAAAGGCGGACTATTTATCAATTAACAATACTCAAAACGCGCAACAAACTGCACATACGATGCGAAAGCGTTCATTCGGAATATATCGCATTAACACATAACTAGAATTGAACAACAAGCACTCTTTGCTTAATACGAAAGTGAAAACCTTCCAATGTTGTTGAATACAAACAAATGCAGCATTGCTCTAACAAGTATACTTGTTCGAATTGCGCTCGACCAAAACAGAGAGAGAGACTGATGCAACTGTGCCCAACACAGGTTTTATATTTGTCCAAGATAGGGCTGATATAAATTATTACACTGGTCTGATAGTTGTTTTTTTTACAAGAAACTGTTTTTGTTAAGACGCAAGTTTGTTTTTCAATTTCCCGTCGTGTGTTAGTGCATGTTTAACAACAAAAATAACAATGGTGTAATACAGAAAAATAAATATGCTTAACATTACTTACAGCAAATAAGTTGACTTCACAAATCCATCTTATCACACAATTGTTATTTAAATATATACGCATAAATTAAAACATAGTTAAACCTTGGACAATTCATAGCTCGATGGGTTGCGTTCGCCGTTTCTGCCTTGTCCTATACCGCCTATGTAAAGTAGTGTGGAGACCATGCTGATATTTATGCTGATTATGTTTGCGTCTGAAACAAAAACGAGTTATTCACTTTCTGTACAAAGGGATTGATTGTGTATGTGTGCAAGAAAGATTTAATGAATCTCATACAACGAACGGATTCAAAATGTCGTCTTGAAATTAAGATAGTATTCATGGGACGCTTGCTGCAAAATAGTGTGCACACGCTGATTCATGAGTTCATGTAGGAATACATTCCCGATAAACGAAGTATTGTATAGATAGCATTTAATAAATTCACAGAATATGCATATAATTAAACTGCTAAGGAATAGGTGAATAGTCGAATATTCAAAATAATTCTTGATTTGTTGATTAAACATCTGATTTCCTGGGCAGAAACTACCAACTTTTGCTATTTTTAATACACACATAATTGCAATATAATAACACATTATAGATATCCCTTTGTATTAACTTCATACTTACGTAGTGTTAGCTATTTACGTAGCATACAATGTCTGCAAAACTATGTTTCAAATTTGCTTGAAATTGCTAAAAGAAGCCCGTGGTCAGACTGATGAGTAAATTATCATAACTTAATTCCAGACAATTTTCAATTATTCATCAGTTAGCATTAAACAAATACACTTATGTGCGTTGGTAGTATATTGCTACTATATCAATACTTTCGTAAATATCGGGAAATTATCAATCTGCAATGAGAATGGTATTCGTACAAACAACAATTTGTAGCAGTGTTTCTATGCGAAATGATCGTTGTATATGTCTGGTTAAATAAGTGCAAATATAACGAACATGCCCTGACGACATCGATCCACGATTTATGGACATGTAGGGCCTATGACAAAGCTGTAGTTACCCTTTGGCACAGCATGACCTTGCTTATCATCGTGACTAGTCTCTTAACTCAAGCGCATACAATGAAGCAGTTGTGGACAAAATACAAGCTTGAATAACAAATTGTTGTTTTTGTTCACGACTGTATCAATGCCGGAAAAGTGTCATTGTTCGTACACGTGATTAATTAAACATCTTTAAGTTAACAATTGGCCGTTTCAATACATGTAGGTAGTGATTGGTATTGCTTGTGGAGTTGTTGTCCGTTATGTATTGCGTTATAAAGTCAAAAGTCCTTTCTATAATAAACCTGCATGCAAGGATCTATACACAGCTTGGCTAACCATATATGTACATGTATTTCACAAACTTTGTTGAAACAAGAAACTTAATAGTCTAAATAAAAACTAATCTCGTAGGTTAGTGCGAAAGTGATTCTTCATAAGCAATTAATGTAAACGTATTGTACAATTACTTTTTGGAAGGTATTTGTCAAAAGTAACAGTCCGTTACGTATTAATGTGGAAATGGTATGTATCTATCCTTAACAAACATATGTGAATACGTGTTGTTGCGCAGTTATGACACACGTGTTACGAAATTATACATTTATGAATTATACTGAAACTCGTGTTTTATTTAAGGGCAATGACCATCTGCCTACGCAATGCAATATATTAAAAACGACAAAACATAATTATTAATGATGTGGTCATCGCCTTTGAATTGTTAATTAAAAATATTTGGGTTAACACACCGATGGAAAATCATGACAAACCTCACAAATTGATTTTTAATTTACTTTAACATTATCTGGGTTGTGTTGAAACGCAATTTGTTTTTAATTAACACGATATTTAACCTTACAGGACCATGGGATAGATTCCAAATCGCTAGTTATCGCAACGAAAAAAAAACAGTAAATAATATAAGGTGGTTTAAACCTCGCGTGCGTTATTTATATGTATTAAAGAAAGTTAGATTGAAGACGTACATTTTTTAAGACATAATTATAAAATATCCATACAACACAAATTGGTATTACTACATTTAAAATAATACGTACATAGGCTTGAACATACATACAAAGATAGCATCGTTTATATGATATCCGCATGTGGATGTGTTTGAAGGACGCATCAGTCTTATGTTGGGGAACTAGTTCAATGAAAGGCCAATGTATTTACAACATTTAATTAACCTTCCAGGACAATGAAAATTTATTCAACGAGACAGAAAATTACGCTGTCGTTTACG
The DNA here is from genome assembly GCA_007657795.1 of Dreissena rostriformis. NCBI lineage: Eukaryota > Metazoa > Mollusca > Bivalvia > Myida > Dreissenidae > Dreissena > Dreissena rostriformis. The sequence goes on along the minus strand of VMBQ01002593.1, from coordinate 235,428 downwards.
CGTGGAGACCAAGACAATCTTATCCCGGATAAAGGTTGTGTAAAGTGCCAACCACAAACACAAGGCAAAGAGGAAATATACAGAAATGGAATCTGTGAACATATTACCGATCAAAAGACAAAAACAACTTATTAAAATAGGAAGAATTATTATTGTTAGTAATCGAGAATTGATTTCAGAGTTTCTATACCCGCGATAGCTTGTTATCCTATGGAGTAAATCGAGTTGGTACTCTAGCGAACAAAAAAGTAGCATTCATGTGAAGTAAGCGCTTTCGAACGTCAACATAATTAAATGTTGATGTTTTTTTTCACTCACGAAATCGTGAGTACACCGTTACTGTACTTAAACGCATAACTACTGTAAACAGCCTAGCCTTACTTTATTTAGACATGTTACTCCAGGGATTTAATGCAATAGCAAAACTATCATGCACGATGACATGTTATTAATTACATTATCTTCTCTATATGGACTTTCACTCAACGGTCTAAAACAGTTATCTAGCCGATACATTAGAAAAGGAAGGACAAGATGTTTGCTCTGCAACGTAGGTAAGATTTACCTCTGATGTTCTTGAGCCAAAAACGAATCTTTTGTCAGCCTACACAGTGTTTTTTATACTGTTTTGAACAATGGATCCCATGGCAGGTTTCATGTATTAAACGTACAATAGAGGCCCTGCCTTAACTTTAGACACTACAACACATGCTAACAGTTTTACACCATCATCATAGCACCAAAATTAATAAATGTATGGGCCTCCAAATGGTGACCAGTAAACATCATGAATTCATTGAGGAACTTTACAGCTGTTAAATGTAGATCAAAATAGACTGGTACCAAGGATAGAACGGCTTCAAATACAAGTTAAATTGGACACCAGATAAGTATTAATACAAAAAAACTAATTATGTAGTAATATATAAATACATCGTTCTTGCCACACAACCGTTGTCAGAGTAATACGTGGTTTAGATATATATTACAATTTTAAAATGTTATAATTATATAAGTATTACAAAAATAAAAAATAAAAATTGAATTATCGATGTGTGTTTGTTGATATTTCGTTTGAACTATGCTTGTTACAATTAATTGTTTTGTATGCGTTTTTAAACCTATTTCATGCACTGGTTTTGCTGATCAAGCACAGTCGTTTACCAAAAAAGAGTGTTGAATTTGAATTCGTTTTGTATTTGTATGATAATCGTGTGCATGACGTCTTCATGAAACGAAGTTGCGTGTGAATATGTTAAAAACATATAAAAAATATGTTATCGTGTGCTTCGATTTTCTGCTAACCACATATGTAAACACATTAGTCGAACGAATCATACTCACATCACAATTGTTCAAATCCAGAGAAAATGCCTTCTTCTTTGATATAACAATCCCTGTAAAAACATGCGCAACATTTCTGTCAAATATCGGCTTTTCTAATCATTTGTGTCTATTAATAAAGAGATTTCGAAGTAAAACTATATCACTAAATGCACTTCGAAGGAACTAAACGCATGCGTTAATTATATATGAGTACATCAGGTAAAAAATCATTAATTACTAATCATTTATTAATTATTTTCTTGAAATCGACTAGCATTGTATCGAACATAGTTTTGATTAGCATTACATATCACATTTCATACATATAGCCATACACAAAACACGCAATTGGCGTGAATGTTTGAAAACATGGTAAAATCCGAGGAGTATTAATAATCGATACGTTTATACACGAAAGTGGTAACAGCAGGTGAATATATTGGGGACATTCGAAAGCAAAATCTATATTAATTATTACAACTCTTTAAATGATTCGTTTAAGGGATTGATGCAAAGTTTTCTAATAATATACTCTGCTAATTAATATTAAATTTACACAAGCAAAATGTCATTTAAATTGTTTGCTATCTGCTGCCGTCCCTTATATAAGATATTTTCTGCATTAAAAGTATACATCATGTTCGTATTATATAGAAGCAGATATGTGCTCTTGAAATTAGTGATTTGCGGTACACGAACATAAATACAAACGCATTCCGAGTATTGGCTAATTTAAGCTCAACACACACCTGTGGACACAGCTGTTGTCTCGTGTTTAAACTTTTATGAAATAACCCTAGTTAAATAATAGAGAACCGTATTCTTCTTTGAAAAAATATATATATATATATATATATATCAATTACAATAATACAATGAATGTAAACCTATACCTAACCGCATTTTCTAGACCAGATGGGACTGACATTATAAGATGTAAAATATTTCTACCTCGCTAAAAATGGTAAGTGTTTTTTTTTATTGAAGAATATGACAATTTTGCGTCCCACAGCCTATATCTTTTCTATGTCTAAATTATTATAAACCTGAACATTTTTTTCTCAAAAAAAAAACAGGCATCCATAATTAATACGTAATCACAATAATCACAACATCCGTTTTATAGCGATTTGCCTTCACAGTAAATATATGATTTAGATACAGCGTAAAATGCATTTATACAACATAGATGATATTTGTTGATTTCGGTGTTTGGTCGGATTATATATTTTTCTTTCCGTTTGTTAATAGAGAAATATCAGAAACATATCGATATTTTTCACTGTTTTACTGTATATGTCATTTTTTCGACGAAATGACGTCATTATTTCAACGAAATTCTCCTGTTAAATTCTTTAACAATGTAAATAGACGTTAAAAAAAAGCATAAAATTAAAAGAAAATTTGTTTGATTCGGTAAAAAACCGATTTTAACTCACTCGTGACCATATAAAAAGTATATTTTCTATGATCACTTGTGAAATAAAATCGATATTCCACCGAATACAACATAATTGTGTCCTTTATTTTTTTACGAGTGGTCTGTGAAAAAAATCACGAGTAAGTGTTTTCGTTTAATAAATAATAATTGCATATATATTGTTAATGAATTTATAGTGAAAACATGTTTGTGAATGTTTTACACGCATTTTTATTTGTCAGTTAAAGTAACTGAGAGATCAATGCCATTTAATGTAACAGCATGCGTTTTTTTATATGTCCACTGGGTGAAAATATATCTTATATTTTTCACTGAATTCGATTTAATTTCATCAGCAAAAACTATATTCCACTGTGAAATACGTTTTCGGGAAATTGGAAGATTCGTTTAGTTTGCACGGACAAGTTTAATCTTATATATGATAAATTATACGCAATTTAGTAAAGGAAATTTATTTTTGAGATATTAGAACTATGCATAATTATGTTCTATCAAAGCTCTTTGCTGTGGGATCGGTTTTAATCCAGCTAGAGATCAAGTGACGAGGAAATGAAATTATACCTATTCATGTCGTATACAGTAATCGTGTTTATATAATTATGAGACATTTCCCAAGAGTTTCACAGGAAGCAGAGTTGTCAGATGAAGAATTCAAATCAACGGATAATTTAATATGCATATCCCTAGCGTTACATTAGTGTGGCTTTTAAACCGGTTTGAGTGCTGGTCAAACCTCACACTTACAACACAAGAAATGACAAACCAAACGCGCGTTTTCAATCAAATGCACCTACGCATATAAAAAATAAGAACTCGAATGCCAATACGCGACGCGCGAATAGAATATTACACAGTTTAGTGTCCTAGTGTCGTCAGTATCAGGAATCTATATAAAACACGATCAGGGGATATGTTCAAATGCATCAGTATACATATAAATATGGACCATCTATAGAACAGATGTGAGTATCAAGTTAGTGATGTATATACAGAAATTTCTAAACAAACGAGGCTTACCAAATGTCGTTAATATGTTTCATCCACGTAACAATAAAAAATAGCTCTACTGATGAAAGAATCTGAAGTTATTAAATATAGTGTAAAATAAAACCCCAGAGGTATTATCATGCATGAAATTCGTGTTCACTTCTTTGATAACGAAACACCAGATAAATAAAGATAAAATGATAAGAAACAAATGGAATTCAAAGCATTATGGTTTTAATCAGCTTTGAAAACAAGAAAATATTAAATAAATTGTTGATTAGAGATATATTCAATAAGTATTGCACCAATGTTAATGTAGGACATAAGCCGATGATGTACATTTATAGGTTTCAATTACTTAATTATTGTATTCTAAAATAAAGCTCTGAAGGCCAGATATATGTCCCATCATTTATGATTTCTGGTTTTCAACTTTTAATAAAAAGCCATGCATTTGTCTTACGTGTAATCTTCTGCGTTTGATATTTAAGCTTTTAATCGTACACAATATTTACATTCAACTGTTTTCTAAACGCCATCAATGATTTTGTGAAAGACAAACTTGGACGCAATTATGGGAACAAGACATTTCATAATCGTCTATTAGTTATTGCCATGTAATAACTTGAAATTACATTGATAATACTCATGTTTCTGCATCCCACAAAGAAACAACTGGAGCAAAACGAGAATTACATCAGTCAATACAGAACTGAAAAATGCCGCTCTTGGACATGGTCATATAAACAGCAAATATCAACAAAAGTCGATAATTAATAGTTCACTGTAGAGCCAAACGTCAAGTGTAATACGATAAGTCAAACACAAGGAAGTGCCTTTGTTTAATTCCGATGCGGTGTTGCACCATTAAGTATAGAAACAGGACGTTGAAGGTGTATCGAAAATAAACGATATTGTTTAATCTTTCATGTGTCTGTTGAAGGTGAAAGCATGTCTTAATGAAGTGTCCGCTTTACGCAAATATAAGAGCCACTCAAACAGAAAATGCTCTGTTGGTACACCCATGTTTCAACGCATTTAACTCAAGAGAGAAAATGAACTTCTTGCTGTCAGATGATCGCATCATTAAACCCAGTTCCAGAACCTGTCATGACATTTTAATGAAGAAACGCAACCACGTGTATATTTGAGACATTTAATGTGAGCGCATTGTCAAACATAATTATATTTTAATTCATAACTACACAACTTTTTATAATATACACCTTGCATTGTCTCCTATAATGTACATGTATTAAGAAATATTATCATTTTAAATCGAATTTCCTTAATGAGGCTTTTTATATTTCTAACAGACGTGAATGGTTTTATTATTTGTGAGCGTTAGCTCACAAATAATGTAGAGGCAATTTTGCAAATCACTATGGCTTAACTATAATAGGAACCGTAACCCGTGACTGCCTGTGTGGATAACTGCAGACGACGAATGTTAAAAGCGTCTGCTCTACCCACAACATGTGCCTGTTTATAGACGAAAAATGCTTAACGCGTTTCTGTGTAGCAGACGACAGCCTGTAATTATGTTAACAATAGGTTTAAGAGCTTGTTGGTCATATTGGCCAGTCTGTTGTTTATAACAGCTTGTGCGATGACATTGGTAAGTTTATCATTGAAATATGTACATATTGGCTGCTTTCAGGGAAAACGGGGCTAAATGCTGCATTAAAAGTCTGTCATGTGGGCAAAATTGTTTCTCAATAATTTAAAAAAGAAAATAGATGATGTATTAGATACACATATCACAACATGTATATGATTATTGGCTTGTTATTCTTTAGCAAGGCAACCACAATTTTGACGATGGTTGCCAGCAACCAATTGTGAAAAAAAAGACATATTGTTGTTATTTTGTCTAAGTTATCTCTATAACATAAATATGAGGATAAACAGTCACACACATCTCGACCTGTGCTTTAAAACACACTCTTTAAAAGTTGAATGGGTTGTGTTCATTTCAAACTTGCGATATAAAAAGCTATAACATAAGTTTGAAAACTGAGTTGCTTCTAAGATTATGCAATAGCGAACAAATTCAGTGCCTTCAGCGCTTTGATTGTATATAAAATCGTTGAACACTTTTAGAATTTTTAGAACAATCATCTCTTGTAACTCTTTTACAGTTGTTTTGTACATTGTATATATATAATGATTTTGTACCGCTTTACTGTGTTTTTATGTACAAAAGTGAGACGTTAATAAACTATTATGTCTGTCTGTATTATGTCTGTATGCATGTTATTAACGAAGGTTTTTTGGTGTGTATACATATGGAGAGGAGAGGAAAAACGCTAGAATACATGTCCATTAATATCGCATTTAGTTATTTTATTTCAATAGTAATTTGAGTTATAAAGATCATTATAGACTGTTAATATTCCAGGCTAAATCGTTTAAGCAAACACCGAACCTATAACATCATGGTGTTGGGGTTCAGTTTTAAAGAAATCAAATACAATTATACAATGAACAATGTGATGTAAACTGTGCATGCTTCTGATTGCAATATTGTTTAGCAACAGCTAAACAATCTTTTGCCAGCTCTTACATCAACCTAATGAATGTTTGAAATAGAGCATATATAGTATCAACAGATTCTATCTTTAACGACTATACAAACATAAAGGCACCCCAGGCATATTCGAGAGACAACCCTCTTGCTTTCCACAAGTCTTGTGTTTACAACGAACATAAACAATCATTAAAACTGTAGTCACCGAATACACTTGCCAAGCAAAGTATTCGCGGATAAACCTAACACGTTGCCTGGAATTGATCACATTTATGTTGATACGCCTGTTAAACGGATTATGTGACAAACTACATATACGTTTATTTCGGCAAAAATATCAGCAACACATATTTAAGGTTATTTTTACAATGTGGTAACTATGTCAACGATGTACTTCAAAAGCCTAACGTTGTTAAAAAAATATCCACCAATGTGCTTTCCAAATATTTGATAATGGATATGTGCTTTTGTATAACAGGCCAATATACCAACTGTCGCCTTACATGTAAAGTAAATATTTCGAAACAAACGGGGAGAATAGTTGCCTGAGAAGTACAAACGTTTTAATTAAAAACTCAATTCTCTTCATTTAATTGTAGAGAATACGACACGACTTTGTCTCTACGTTGGCATACTCATTCGACCAGACTGTGAACTATCCACCGCAAAAAACGGTTGATTAATACAAACTGGATATCTTAGCCTTGAAAGCACACGAAAACAAAGGCCCATTGAGACAGCACAATATTATCTAGCAATGCATAATCAAAATCTATCCAGCATATGCAAAACTTCATACGGTGGGCACATTTTAAAAAATCCCACTTAAAATAATATTTTTCAGAATGTACTTTTACCATGACTCCTATGCATTGCGTACATATTATAAGATTGTGTTCTTTGCTCTTAATTATTATTTCGTTTTAATTTGAACGCATTTACATTTACACATTTGAGAATACTTTGGATATTTGGACTGAAAAATGATCACAGACATTTTAAAATATCTTTATGTGTTAAATCCCTTGAATTGCGCTTTGCACTCTTTGTACTTATGCAAATTTCAAGTCAGTCGAGCCTCAGGTACAACAGTAACAAGACATTTATTTTTGGTTAACTATTATGGATAGGGAAACTTAATTGTTTACATTCCTNCCAGTCTAGTGTTTATAACAGCTTGTGCGATGACATTGGTAAGTTTATCATTGAAATATGTACATATTGGCTGCTTTCAGGGAAAACGGGGCTAAATGCTGCATTAAAAGTCTGTCATGTGGGCAAAATTGTTTCTCAATAATTTAAAAAAGAAAATAGATGATGTATTAGATACACATATCACAACATGTATATGATTATTGGCTTGTTATTCTTTAGCAAGGCAACCACAATTTTGACGATGGTTGCCAGCAACCAATTGTGAAAAAAAAGACATATTGTTGTTATTTTGTCTAAGTTATCTCTATAACATAAATATGAGGATAAACAGTCACACACATCTCGACCTGTGCTTTAAAACACACTCTTTAAAAGTTGAATGGGTTGTGTTCATTTCAAACTTGCGATATAAAAAGCTATAACATAAGTTTGAAAACTGAGTTGCTTCTAAGATTATGCAATAGCGAACAAATTCAGTGCCTTCAGCGCTTTGATTGTATATAAAATCGTTGAACACTTTTAGAATTTTTAGAACAATCATCTCTTGTAACTCTTTTACAGTTGTTTTGTACATTGTATATATATAATGATTTTGTACCGCTTTACTGTGTTTTTATGTACAAAAGTGAGACGTTAATAAACTATTATGTCTGTCTGTATTATGTCTGTATGCATGTTATTAACGAAGGTTTTTTGGTGTGTATACATATGGAGAGGAGAGGAAAAACGCTAGAATACATGTCCATTAATATCGCATTTAGTTATTTTATTTCAATAGTAATTTGAGTTATAAAGATCATTATAGACTGTTAATATTCCAGGCTAAATCGTTTAAGCAAACACCGAACCTATAACATCATGGTGTTGGGGTTCAGTTTTAAAGAAATCAAATACAATTATACAATGAACAATGTGATGTAAACTGTGCATGCTTCTGATTGCAATATTGTTTAGCAACAGCTAAACAATCTTTTGCCAGCTCTTACATCAACCTAATGAATGTTTGAAATAGAGCATATATAGTATCAACAGATTCTATCTTTAACGACTATACAAACATAAAGGCACCCCAGGCATATTCGAGAGACAACCCTCTTGCTTTCCACAAGTCTTGTGTTTACAACGAACATAAACAATCATTAAAACTGTAGTCACCGAATACACTTGCCAAGCAAAGTATTCGCGGATAAACCTAACACGTTGCCTGGAATTGATCACATTTATGTTGATACGCCTGTTAAACGGATTATGTGACAAACTACATATACGTTTATTTCGGCAAAAATATCAGCAACACATATTTAAGGTTATTTTTACAATGTGGTAACTATGTCAACGATGTACTTCAAAAGCCTAACGTTGTTAAAAAAATATCCACCAATGTGCTTTCCAAATATTTGATAATGGATATGTGCTTTTGTATAACAGGCCAATATACCAACTGTCGCCTTACATGTAAAGTAAATATTTCGAAACAAACGGGGAGAATAGTTGCCGGAGAAGTACAAACGTTTTAATTAAAAACTCAATTCTCTTCATTTAATTGTAGAGAATACGACACGACTTTGTCTCTACGTTGGCATACTCATTCGACCAGACTGTGAACTATCCACCGCAAAAAACGGTTGATTAATACAAACTGGATATCTTAGCCTTGAAAGCACACGAAAACAAAGGCCCATTGAGACAGCACAATATTATCTAGCAATGCATAATCAAAATCTATCCAGCATATGCAAAACTTCATACGGTGGGCACATTTTAAAAAATCCCACTTAAAATAATATTTTTCAGAATGTACTTTTACCATGACTCCTATGCATTGCGTACATATTATAAGATTGTGTTCTTTGCTCTTAATTATTATTTCGTTTTAATTTGAACGCATTTACATTTACACATTTGAGAATACTTTGGATATTTGGACTGAAAAATGATCACAGACATTTTAAAATATCTTTATGTGTTAAATCCCTTGAATTGCGCTTTGCACTCTTTGTACTTATGCAAATTTCAAGTCAGTCGAGCCTCAGGTACAACAGTAACAAGACATTTATTTTTGGTTAACTATTATGGATAGGGAAACTTAATTGTTTACATTCCTGGGTCATCTTAACCGTACTTTACTTTAAACACATTTAAAGCTGCGTGTTCATATAAATGGAGTGTGTTGATCTACTTTTGTTATTTGTACTAAACTGGAAACGAATTAACTCGGTGAAAAATCGTTTTCTTTCCTTACTTTTCTAGTAAAGCTATCATATGGGATACCATGATGTCAAGTAAGATAAATACTATTAATTACAATTGTTATAATTGAAGAAAAATAAATTTATATTAACACGATGCCTTAAATTGATTCTTCAGTAATTGAAGTGATATTCGTTGATTACCATACGCATTTTATATTTCTATTATATCTCGTTTTATCACGAACATAAACAAAGACCAAGTAGGATGATAATAATAGTATACAATCGTAACACTACAGATGACCCATATGTTTATTTTTCTGTCTGTAAAAGGTTCCTTTTAAAAATACAAAACGACACAAAAATGTGTTAACAACTTAAACACTATAAACACTTCCGCGTAGGTTTGTATTATATAAACGTTTACATTGGCGTAGATTTTCTGATTAAGTGTTGTATATATGCTACCTTTGAACTTAATTTAATGACATTCTAAACAAGAGATGTCTACATACCATATATAGACATCAGTGGCAAGCTATGGCTATCATTAATATAATCGTATAAGTCAATATGTCATAAATCATTTTGATTTCCTTCTTTGAGAAACTATTATCAAATTATTTTTGATTTAAACAGACGGTATGTCTCATTGATATGATATAGAACATGTTTACATATCATGTTCAGTTTTAAAATATAGAGCTTGAAACAGGGTATAAGACGTAAGATGATGTTTGATACTTGCACCGCATATTGATGGATGCATCGTTATTTTAATGGCGTTAGGAATTGCATCTTGCCATAATTTTTGGTCGATTGTCATGATTGGTTATTCAGGGCTCAACAGCTCTTCGCACGAGCATATGTTAGTGTGTTATGCACTTGTATATAGCTTATGTAGTTGGTTGCTCATCTAATCTTTGCTCTTTGAATTTATTGATTATTGCTTCTCATTTTAATTTTCATCCACCGGAAAATGCTACATAATTAGACCCAATTGACAGGAATGACATTAACCGCATTCACACGTAATGAACGCTTTACTTTACATCTAATGGACACCATTAACACGGGTCTGTGTCCTTTCTTGGAATGTCTACCTTTTGTGGATCAGTAATATACTTAATGGTTTGTTCTTGACATGTGTTTTACTACATGTGCTGAATAGAGTTTCGTTTGTTTATACAAAGCCTATGGTTAGCTCTAAATTAGCCATATATCTTCCATAATGACTTATTAATGAAATATAATCTTGTTTAAAAGACGAAGCCCTTGGATGACTACTGAAAGAAAACACACATCAACATATACACATGGCCTAGTGTTTTTGCAGTCTAAATTTATCACGTTGAATTGTGATAAAGACAAGCAGCAATAAAATTAATCTTAATTGTTTAAAACCCCTAACAAGTGAAAGTTAATAGTATCTACATTGATAACAACTCCTGAAAATTGAATAAAACTTCCTCTCAGTATTGCACGTTTCTATGTCAAAGGCTCCTGCGATTGCTCGCAAACCAGCCATGCTTTCGAAGCAGAAAGGTGATTTCAGACTTAGTTCCATTAATAAAAACCTCCTTTCATTTAAAGGGCGATATATAGAAAATACACTCATATAATGCAATCTGTCTTACACGGAATCTTTCACCAGCCGGCAAAAACAAATGTTACTTGATCTTGCAATTGAATCGCATATGGAAAATGACAAATGTATATTCAATATTGGCATGTGTCAGATTTCGACTTGTTAAGAAGTATTGACAATTACCCAATCACCAAACTGGAGCAATATATCAAACAACGTCGTGTGATGTGTTTTTGCACTTCATATAGACTTGTTATATACGACATTTGAATTTATTATACCACGCCATACCCTCCAAATCAGAAGAACTATCTCACTAGAACGATCACTAATAAGGTCATGAAATTGATTGTTTTACGGTACTGAAATACTCAATATAAATATACCTAAGTACAAAGGCAGCTGCAAGTTTCAACAACAAGAAAGTATGTGGCCGATTATTGTTATGTGGCCGATTATTGTTTGGATTATAATTTTTGCTGTCCTTTATTCGTTCACTTTTTTCAAAACCTTTGCCTGATATATTAGTGTTATTACTGCTACAAGGACCGGTTTCTTAACATGCCAATACTCATTATCACAGTTGGCTTCCTCTAAATTTGCAGATGCAATATATGGAGTATGTTTTGGTAGTATTGTGTAGTGTTTGATTAATGCCGCTAAAGTACAAACATGTATACATAAAATTATGCCAGTCAGTCGTACACGATTGTAGTATAATTAATTTAGGGATAATTAAGTTGTCACGACAATGATTAGCGATAGTTGCACAATGGAAAATAAAAACAATATGAACGATCAACCTAGGAGAAACAGTAATAAACATCTTACAGTACATAAGGTCGGGTAACTTTTGAAATTTACCGAACCTCACCAGATTTTACCAGACCTCGTTCTTATTTTACGCAAACAAGAGAAAAAAAAACAGTTTTATTCAGTTTTTTTTTATCATATTGACGTTCACTATTTAATAAAAATTAAAATAGAATAATATGAGAACTAAATTTAGACGTGTTGTTTTATAACATATGGGAAAACATCCAATTGAAAATTAAAGGAAAGCTCTGTTATTTGTTTTTATAAATTACAAGTATTTTAAAACAGCAATATTAAACCCTATAGTGCTTGTTGAAACTTTATAGTCGTTTGGATTTCTTACTTTCGCATCAAAGATTGTCAAGGTCAAGAAAGAGGGGAAGTTCGTATCGTCCTCCGCTTTCGCGTTACAGTCATAACAAGGATTGAAACCAGTTAACTTCATTTCAACCAATGAAAAACGGTTGTATTTCTCTTAATCACCACTTACTCAATGCAGTAATTGACTGGTTCTGAGAATGGCACTTAGAGCTTGCAAGGTCACCAATACAGATAGCAATTGTGTTCGACCATTTATCGAAGTAAAATATACCAGTTAATAGTTGTAACAGATTCGAAGTTTCGTTTTCATTTCCATCCAAAACAAAGTTTATCTTTCATTTTTTTTTAGGGCACGAGGACCGCCAGTTTCGGAAATTATAATAGACCTCAATTTTATCGCAAATGTCCGAGAGCCCTCATCTTTCGCATGGGTTGTGAACGATATCGAAACAGTTTACTATGTTGTTGATTCTCCGCTTGCTTCAAGATGTCCATACAGGATCCATATACTGAATCAATGAAAGCTGCTGTGTTCTTATGAAACAACCAAAGTAATTTCAATACACTGTTTTATACAGGGTACATACATACACATACAATCTAAAGTTAGTTTATAAAATATTAAGTTCTCCTTTGTATTCTTCCGTAAATGTATTACGACTATATGTAAAGTGTACTATAAGACTTTGGAGTTTGAGATACTGCTAACAATACGGGATCTAGCTGATAAGTGTATGTGTGTTGTGTATCGGCGCGCATCATAACATTGAAATGTGTTTGCTATGATGTTTACTTAACTGATGAATGATTAAACTTCGATTTAGTTGCATTAATATTTTGTTTCGCTTCTGTGTAATCATATCAAGTTAGCGTTTATTGAAGCGTGTTTTCTGGCTAAATGTAAAGCGTCGATAAGACTTTAAAAAAAATATTATAAGCTCCCATTCCTTATGCTTTATATTGACCCATTAATGCGGAGACTAATAGATGACAAATATCACATTTGCCCGAGTTTTAATAAGATAATTATGCATCAGAGGAATAGTGCAATTGTTTTTATACACATGCCCCTTGAGCTCGTGTTGTATTGCGAATTATATGTAAGCGTTCTTTTTATACCGTAGATGCTGTCCAATCTTCTATGATCATCAGTCTTTGTATACGACAAACTGAAATTCACATTAATTTAGTTGTATATGCGCAGCTCGAATTCACTATTTGTATTACTACTGATAAGTATAAAATAGCATTTAAAATAAACTTGCACGTGTGTTGTTGTGTTTATTACTTACAAAATCATTTACAATTGTGTTTCCGTGTATTATTCAAGTTTGGTATTAATAATTACGTATATTTTAAAAACATGGGGCAGTATGCGGTCATTAACTTTTACAGATATACATAATTTATTATCTGATAGCGTCAAAGTGTACGTTTAGCTGTCCCTTGACAAACAAAATCATATGATAAAAGCTAAATCATTTTTTATTTAACGGTGCATGCCATCTTTATTTCGTAATACATACTTTAATATGTTTAAAATTAGTATGATATTTTAACATACACATCAGTAAAAACAAATAAACCATCATGTAAATTCGTGTATATGATATTTCGTATTACAACCGTATTTATTTCATGTTGTACAAGTCCTCAATAGTAACGTAAACAAGAGTGCATACATTTCACAACTCATGCCCGTTAAAAGGTCAGGGTAAGACTTATATGTAGATGATGTTATTATTTATTGTAGAAATAATTGCACACATACCGATTCAGACACACTTGTTCTATGTTGAATAATGTGACCTTGAACTTGATCAAATTGCCCACAATGCAATCCCAATCTAGGTCTGGCAGTTAACAACCAGGACACATAATCACAACACAATCCTCTAATAATACTCAAGTTATTTAGTAAAAACTGTATGTGTAATGTCTGTGTGTTTAAACTATTCGATACTCACAAAAACTGTAAACTTACACAATGTCAATAAAATCTAAGTGCTTGACAAACGTACCGAGAACACAAAGTGTGTGGTTTAAAAAAGCATATGTCGAGAAAATACAAGCCAATCGACTAAGACTCATAGCCAACTCAATTGATGCTTTTCGATGTTTTCGACGTTAGTTTTAGCTAGATGTGTGTATTATTCAAACCACTGAGATACTCGGCATTTCGTTGTTAATGGTAAACACTCGAAGTGAGAATGAAATATACGGTATCGCTATTTAAGTTAATTCTAGCAAAACGTAAACAGTTATATACGAATATATTTTAGATCATCAATGCATATATATAAAACACATAAAGATACATTACTTAATATAATTTGCATATAAAAAGGGTAAGCCATTTGAAACTGCAAAGAAGTTGTTGTTGTTTAGTTTCATTTAAAATGTTCGTTACAAAATGGCAGACCTTTTCAGTCGTATACGTAATCGACCGGATAGCTTCTGCACTGAACCATCATTTGCCGTATTGTTTATTTTTCCATTCCGCAAACGGATTTCCCTTTCTATTATACCTAATGATAAAATATGACATTTCTGCCGTGCAAAAAAACAGCAGTGAAAAGAACAAAATTGTTCTTTTCACCGGTGAAAAGAACAAATTTTCGGAATTTCTTTTTCTATTTTTAGATTATCATATCAAGATGTACTTCCCTTGTTTATATCCTTGTTTATTTTTTTTCTATGATAACGNCGGCCGGATAGCTTCTGCACTGAACCATCATTTGCCGTATTGTTTATTTTGCCATTATGCAAACGGATTTCTCTTTCTTTTATACCTAATGATAAAATATGACATTTCTGCAGTGAAATAACAGCAGTGAAAAGAACAATCCGGTGAAAAGAACACATTTTTGGAATTTCTTTTTCTATTTTAAGATTATCATATCAAGATGTACTTCCCTTGTTTATATCCTTGTTTATTTTTTTCTATGATCACGAGCAAAATAAAATCGATTATCCACCGAATCCAACATATTTTCCTTTAATTTTATGCTTTTTTTTACCGTTTATTTACATTGTTAAAGAGTTTAACTGAAGAATTTCCCTGGAATAATGACTTTATTTCGTCAACAAAATGACGTCAAAAATGACGTCATTTCAATGTATTGAGGCACGCCACGGTAGAGAAGGTCACTTTTCAGCGAAAGGGAAATTATAATTAATTATTTTCCTGAAAAAGGGGCATAAAAGAAACAGAAAATGTGTTCATGTCAGTGTAAGATCGTTTGTTATTTCACTCGTGATCATAGAAAAAATAATATTTTCAATCGTGGCTGCGCCACTCGTGAAAATATTTTTTCTATGATCACTCGTGAAATAACAAACGATGTTACACTGACATGAACAAATATCCTCTTTTTATTCAGATGCAGTTGGCAATATCGTTAAACTAAAGATTATAAGAAACGGTGAGATGTTATAAACGAAATGCAGTTAAAATATACAGTTACTTTTATATAAGATCATTAACCGCATTGGTTTCTATTCCAAGGCTTCAAACGTAAAAGTGCAAAACGTATCTGTTTGTTGATAAATTTCGCAAAAATCATGACCCCAAATTCTGGATACGTGTATTTCATTATATCTTCGTAATGGATACCCTTTGTTTTCATTCCAAACATAATGAATTGAAATCATATTATGATTTCAAAACTGTTTCGTATATTTAATATTTGCACACGTCATTTTATTAATAAATTTATTGATAATGAAGGCATTTTTCCATTATATATTATATGCTTTTTACTGTGTATTTGTCTGACGCTAGTTTTGTTGTTGTGTTTGTATTTATTTAAATAATGAATACATATAATATATAATAAATAAATAATATTTATTTAATTATTTTTAAAATAAGTATGTTAACAAATCGTTACTTAACTTAAATCAAGACAATCATGTAATGCCCCTATTGCCTTACTCCCTGTACTTGTTGTATAAAAACACGTAGATTTGATTCAGAGGATCATGCAGGCATTTGTTATTAGTTTTATGTCATAATCTTATTGATTGAACACTGTCTTCAAAACATTGAAGAATCCTTATAACATTCATATTTTCTGGGCATTTTGTAATAGATCATACATTTATTTAACGTTTTCTTTAAACAATAACAGATTATTTAAACATTTTATTACAAATGCCGTGTATAAATTGAGTATATTCGATTTTCAAAGTTATGCGTAACCAACTTGAAGTTTACGTTTGCCTCCCAGCGTCGTATTCCTATAATCGTTGTGTATGTCATCGTTTTTTTTTTCTAGCAGTGCTTTGTTTAGCACACATGCGTTTGCAGTCTATTAGGATTACAGTACTGCGAAGGTGTAAAATCCCGGACGTCTTTTTAATTAAATCCTATTTGCATTTCTTTCACAAGGTAAGGTTGGAAATTTAATTTAAATGCAAAGCATATGCAATAAAACCTGACGAGTGCAGTGATTTTAACCGATACTACCGTGTCTTAGAGAAGGTGTTCAGTTATCAACCTCTATATAGTTACTTTGTGGGTAAGCGCTTGGTGTCTTATGGATGGCACATAAATCTAACATATGAAATATCTTTGAATCAACAAACTTATGCACCTGACACTTTATTTATTGCTTCAGACATGATGAGATCTTTTACAGTTGGGTTTTATATCAGTTTGAGAAAGTGTTTGTGTGAATTTCTGTATATACACATTGCTTTCTATAATACTTCATGTTTATGGTTTAAAATTGGTATGCATTGTCTAATTGTGATTAACTTTAAACATCCGTGTGCTTCTTAACGTCGGTACATGTTGACGCAAGTAGTTGTACAACATTTTAGAATTGACAATTGGGTCGCCATTTTGAGGTTCACTGTTATACATGCGGAGGACAAGCGGGTATACACACAACACATATACCGATTTCCACAATAGGTGTACTCAGGAACAAAATAAGATACTCGACGTGTAATGTACTTGCGTATTTTGAGTCGTTCCAATCAGTCATTTTTCTTATGAGGCAAGACGCAATTTTATGTGTTCTTAATCAAGTAAAAAACAGACATAAAACAGACATTAATATTGGAAAATAACTTATTGAAAAATTAATAACAAAATATTTTGAAGATACTATTACTCGTATAATTCAATACATCTGTGTTGTAATTTTTTGTAATACAATAGTGTTTATGTTATAATATCAGTAAGTGAATTCACAAACCTCCTGGTTTCCTTGTTTGAATAAAAACGTCCGATAACTACCTTGGACGGGAATAACGCAAACTTATGTTAAGCATAAGTCTCTCGAGACAATGCCAATTCACAGCGATACATTTATTTCCCACTGTCGGTCAACGATTCAAATTAAATGCGGCTCGAGTCCAGTCAAACACTTTGATAGAAAAATATGTCCCATTTGATATAGTTTTGTTTGTATTTAAATATTGAAGGGACTATTGAAGTCCAACCCATCTATAATCATGTACACTTGATGAAGACCGAATGAAAAATGAAGCCTGTTAAATTAAAGAAGGCAGAATGTAATTTACTCCGCCATAAGACGCAAATGCTTTGAATTGATAAAAACGACAGACATATCGTCTTACAAATGACCCACATTTAAGGAAAGCTACCGTCCAATGCTTTAATAGGTGGATGACCTCAACGTTTCCGTTGGCAGAAGATTGCACACGTATCGGACTAATTGATCAACATCCTGGCGGAGACTTTATTGTCAGAAACACTATATGCCTTTGTTATTCTGCTTGTAGTTTCAGTTTTCTTCTTCCGCGTTTCATCCATTGACCAAAATTCTTAGATTCTTTGTGTCATTGATTGCGTCTTTTGATTGCAATACGTCCATTAGCAATATCAACTACGCATGTAATAATACATGTATTTGTATCAAGGGTCGTGTACGTTGAGTCGTAAAACATGTCGGTCGGAAATATATGTAAACGTGTGATTATCTGCTCTTAACTATATATGTTTGTGTAATACAAAAAGCTTAACTATATAGCTCTGAACATGATAATCATTTCATATCATGTAAAACATATAGTATTTCCTAATGCAAGATATATCTTTTACAGTGGAATTTGAAATCGCGATCATTTGACTACTTTCTGTGCAAGCTCACGATAAAATCATTCATCAGTGACGATTGGACGCTTTAGCACGTGAGATAGGAATGGTTATCATGTTTTTGCAGGTGGTAATGGTAAAACGCGATACTATGCTAATGTTATTTCAATGTACTCATTATAGGTGGTTTCTTACACCAGGAAAACATAAAAGTAATAAAAACATAAATAATATGGCGCTTATAGATATTCAGGAGCGCAACCGCACAATAGACATGCTGCAGGCCGGTCAGTCAAGTGTATGTGTTGTATTGACACTTTGTAACATATAAATTTAAGTTTGTATGCATCATTACTGTACTAAATATAACTAATTTGAGACGTATTAATGTTAAATTTAGAAAGTTTTGGATTGGTTTTTTTAAGGTGGCGCGTGTCTTTTGTAGACATGTTTCACTGCTTTAGTGTGCAAAGTATATTAAAACAATATTGTATGGGAAATGTACGGGCAAAGAAGATGATTAAAGCCTCTTAGATACTAAGGTTTACTCTTATCTTAATATTCATCCCCAACAAATGCAAAATTGCTTGCGACTTTGACAAATAGTGGACACAATTGTTTAATTGCCGTCCGACATTCTCATATAACAACAGGTGAAGACGTGTTTAGATCGCATCACATTTAAATATGCCATGAAGACTTATGTACCTTTCGTGTTTATGTTTTTTATATAATTGTCCAATGTAAAGGGACTGGTAAAACACATTGTCTCTATTATGGTTTAAGGATAATAGCATACACACTTAACCCCGCGAACGTGGGTAGTTTAGCAATGTTGAAAACAGGAGAGTTGTTTATGACCATGACTGAGTTTCAGAAATGTAGACAAACTATTAGTGTATACAACGCATTTTGTCGTTTAGAAATTAATGTTGCGTTATCATTTTTATGTCATCAACGTTCACTTCGATATTAACCGAGCCAATCAAAAAGTACACGTAAAACCAAAAACGTGTCTTATGGCAAATCGTCATTGCGACATCAACATTATCGCAGCAATGTCACCAAACTAATCATATCGTCGCCACGAAGCCAAATCGCAGTTCTACGCGACATATGCTATTGAAGCTGTTCATAATATCATTCATTTGAATGATTTTGAATGTAGACTTCTCAATTACAAATATCTTACTGAACACGCATTCCTTATACCAGAATAGTATCGTAAGCATTTTCAATACGGAACACAGTTGCCTCACGCATGTTTAGACTGATATTCGAAATACATAATTATGCAATACATACACATGCTTTTAATTTTTAATTTAACAAAAGCCACATATTCAATAAAATGGTATCGTGATTAAAGAATACCGTTTAAGATAAACTCGCGAACGCGGTTGAATTATTTGTGAAGCTTATGCATTTTTAAATTGTATGTTTAAATGTAAACACCAAACAAGGTCAGCATGTTGTCCTTACACAGTACCTTCATGTGAAATGATTTTACTGTGCATTACTGTAATTTTATTTCAGAAAATGGGTCATAAGAGTGTCAAATATGACTTATTTAGTCAGGAAATATGGCTATCCTTTTGTCCCGCTTCAAACTTCAATTGTTTTTTTGCGCCAGTCTTATTTACAAAATGTATTATCTGTTTGGTTTGCATTTGTATTTATGCCACATATGGGAATGCATTGCTTTTAATTTGAAGCGCAATTCGAACAAAACAAAAAAACTAAACAAAAACAAAAACTGTACGATACTTTGGCGTAATTTTTTTATCGTAAATATCGGTATACATAATACATATAATATAGGTAGTAAGATCCAAATGTATATGTATGATCTGTAATTAATGTGAACGCGCACGGAAATCTTTTGCATGTCACTATATAAACACTATTCACAACTCAACTAATATAGTTTGTATATGAAGTATATGAAGTATTCATATTATGATATCGCAGTTAACATGTATGAATATGCTTAGATTAAAGTAAAGCACGTAAGGGCTTTAAGAGCTATAACTTATACATACATGGAAGCATTCCGAATAACTTGGTAAAAGTAAACCTGTAACATGTGATATTTATCAAACATCAATTAAAAAGCAATTTCTAATATCGATGTCTCATTTCAAGGTCAATGGTTGAAACTGCCATTTTAGAGCAAAAACATGGCTTTTTTTACCTTGAATCAGACGATTTGCTACAAACAATACCCAGGCAGCTATCTTTAAGGTCAAAGTCGAACTTTAAGGTCAAAGTCACAAAATAGCTTTTCAGTTTTTTTCGAGCTATTTTTTCTCATTTATTTAAGGATTTCGAAACATATAAGAGCAAATGTTACCCTGTGTATGACATGTGTCACGCTCAAAACACCACGTATAACGTTGAGGTTATGTACTACTTTGAAGGAAAATGGTCGAAAAATAGTTTAATGGTAACATAGATATATATTGAGCTTAAGTTTCGTAATGTATAAAGGACTTCAAAATAGAGTGCACATATGTTAACCTACATGTGTATATCAAACGATGTGTTTCTCACAAAAACTTGATAAATGCCTTCAGAGTAAAGGTCATATGTAAAGGGTAAGATTGCGCCATTAATGACAATATCACACGTTGAGATCACAGTTAAAACTAGAGCACCTATTTGCTTAAATACTAAGTATGTTTCTCCATGTTCTTATTTTCTGATTTATTCATGGATTTCGAAATTAATTGCCACACATTCTTACCTTTATGAGACCCGGTTTAACACGATAATCATAGTGTATGATTTTAAACCAAGGTCATACTTTGAGGTCAAAGGTTGTAAAATAGAATATAATTTTATAATTAGTGAGTTACAGTCTTTAACTTTATTGATTGGTATTAACACAATTTTATTCTAGGTTGTTAAACCGAAGAATCATATTTGGCGAAAATGGTCAAAGACTTTTGAAGCAATCGGTATAAATATAATGATGTGAATATAATACGACCGCTACCACCGCAATCACTACCACCAGAACGTCAACCGTCACCACTGCGGCCGCCGCCGACACCACCACCACTGCCACAACAACCCCCGACAACTTACAATTGATCATCATTAGTATTGTATTTGTATACACATATATATATTTAATGATTTTGTTACAAACATTTGGTAATTACTACACAATTTCCATCAAGCTGCTTTCCAATAACTCCTTCAAAACAAACTGCTCGTTCGAAATGGTTTTATTTGTTAACGAAGAAATATGGACGGACAGAGAATGGCAAATCTATCAGCTTTCTATCCTCGCTTAAAATGTGGTAATCAAACGACCGTCTAATCAGGCATACAATTCAACATTTGCCTATTGATTTCGCGATCAATACATGAACCAACAATATAGCGGTCAAACGCACTCATCTGTACGAGACCACCGAATCACTCTTCATTCAAGACTATATATCGTGGTCTTAAAACAATTAGCAAAGCGCCGCTATGTTTTATCAGTCAGTAACATCTTAATTTGAAAATAAACCATAACGAAGTTGTATTCCATTTTCCCTAGAAAATAGGAACAAACAGCTTTCTAAAATGTTTCCCATTTTTGTTATGTTTAAAACAAACAAAAAACCGATGGGAAAATAAAAAACATATTATTGATAATATTTGTTTTTAATACATGAATATATTGACAAATAATACGTTTCACATAGATCAAGATAATTGCTGCATATTTGCAATAAAAAACGACGTTTAATGAGATATTTTTCCCATTGCAGAATGGAAGTTTTTTTTTGATAAATATGTTCAAAGGAGAATAAACACAAATAGTTTATTACTGCTTAAACTATATATCTAGGCATAAATATGCCTATTAAAAATATTGCATCGGATTGTTTTCCAGTGCACAAATCATGTACTAGGAAAAAATACAAAATCCCATGTGAAAAGAAAATACGATGGACAAATATAAAACATCCCTTGGGAAGGCCAATTTTGCAAACAAAACAAAAACAAAATGACAATAATAAATTTGATAAGAAATTAAGGTTTGATCACAAAAAAGCAGTTTATCGCATAGTTGATATTATATAGGCAATATCCAAATCCATAAGACAACGGTACTTTAGTTTTCAAAATTTCGTTGCTCATATTTTCTCGCTTACCATTTTACTTTAAAATTATTCTTTAAAATGTCCATACTACTGTTTTAAATACAAGGTTTGGGTTAGCCCCATGGTATCGAGGGTGAGAAACAGATGGTAATTTATTATCACATACATACATGAACCAAACTGATGCTAACGCTATTGGTCAATTTAAATTATCCCTACCATGATGCAAGCAACTGTCTCTTTAGTAGTAAAATTGTAAAATGTCTGCTTAACAATTATAGATCTTTCGCATATCATGAAAATAGTGCTTTACACGCTGTGTGAATTCATTTTATTCAATTGAATTATAACTTTAAACAATATATTATGTTCGTCGCGGTCCTTAGACAAATATGTTGTTTGGCTGTCGTGTCGTGTCTCTCTTTCTTTCTCTGTCATCGGGCTGGAGCATTATTTTATAAACCACATGTGTTCATACCGTAGTTTGGATGTTATGATCGGTATATATCATGAACGCCTGTTAATTCTGATCGTTATTTTTTTCAGTAACATTTCTGAATAGAATAATAGCCTATAAACTTATTATCAAACTACTCCATGGGTAAAATGCCGTTTCTACCACAATTGAGAAGTATTCAAGTAAATGTAATTTGGCATTCATAATATAAAGCGCTAAAAGTCAAACGACATTTTCGTACTGCACACTTTGAGTCAATATATATAGCGTGTTTTAGCAAGTACATTAGATAAAAAAAGAATTAGAAGATATATCAGAATGTAGTATGATCATTCATAAAATAGTTAAAATTGGATATTGAATTGTTGCTCTTGTGTGAGGTTTTGTTTTTCACAAACTATTTTGTTCCACTTAATATTGTGTAAAAATACGTTCTTGGTGATCAGAATCAGGATACGCACAACATATTCAGTAACACTAATAAAAGAGACTTACATACACTGCATTGTGGGCGAAACAATAACATATCAGATATTTGATTTACTCATGTTATTCATCTTTATACAAACGTTACTTTACCTGCAAACGCATCAATGTAATGCAATGCACCAGACGTTATATGAGTTGCCTTAAATTCAATTTTCTCTATGATATAAAGGAAATAACTATTCATTGTAAACCAATACTGAGATTACATGAGGAAATTGTGTTAATGCCATATATTTCTGTCACATAGCTTCCTGATTGACGTTACGAAAAAATAAACTTTTATGAAACGAACTTTAGATATATTAGTGGTATTGGATCTTATATTTATAATAATACTTTATACTGCTCGTTGAATCGCCAACATATATTCGTTTTATTTTGCACCAACGTTTGTTTTAAACAATGGAATTGTGGATTCTAATGAATTCTTTTAAAGCAACATCTATGTTTACTATACAACAGCAAACGAAAGTCTTAAGAATACGTTAACAATCTTTTTTAAATGTTCAGACAGTATTGCCATGACCATATGTATACACAGACTCACAAAACAAGACGGTTTACCTTTCAGATAATGCTAGAATTGTTTAAGTTTATTGCAATCGTACTTGTTTTATGTTCCTCTGAAATCTGGCAATAATATGACGAATCCATATGACCGTCGTATTTACTAATGCGAATGTGCTTTTTTGCCGCTTTTGAAAAATAGACGAGAAATTCAAGTTACTTGTTTAAGTAACATACCCTTTAAATATTGTATTATAAATTCAATGTATAAATATGAAAATGAGACTTGCCAAGTTCAGCGTTGCCAAGTTAACATTCTGCTTCATTATGTCTCATTTCTATATTCATTGAGTTATTTCATCGGCTACTTTGAGCAGTGTTTGGTTTAGCCCTCTTGTTTTTGCAGGGTATTTCGATTACTATAAAAGTGTTCATCATGAACGTATATTTAAGGAAGATCACTTTGCATGTATAGCGTAACGTTGGAGGTTTCATTTAAATGCAAACTTGACGTGTACAATTGCCCGATACTACCGTCTTAAGAGTAGCTTCCAATCATATTGACCTTTACGTACTTACAGCTTTTCCAGTTTTTGTGGCGCATATCTGGCACATTAAGCTAACAAAGGAACCCTTTTAATTAACATAATAAACATGATAATGTATAATTTCTTAGGATAAGAATAATTCTAGGTTTACGTTTTTTTTTTAAATTAATATATTTTTTTTACTTACTACAACCATGTGATGGTAAATTTTGTTATATGTTTTTCGCCATGAACAAGTTAATAGTTGCAAATTGCGCACTTTTTTCCATTCACAGTTGGGTCACATGTTAGGACCTTTGTGATTACTGATATTCCCCACGCACGTTTAATATTGGCCAGTCTAGGTGTAACTGAAAACAAACACAAACTCTCGATAGGTAGCGTACTTTCGTTATTGGAATCGTTCCACAACTGACATTGTTCTTACATGTATTTGGTAAGATGCAATCTGATCAGTGCCCCAACAATGCAGAAAACAGCAATAACAACATGCATTTGTCTTGACGAATGTATAACAAAATACATTGCCAATGGTATTGTGAAAATAAAATACCAGCTTCATTACACCTCGTTGTTATTTTCCTTTTATAATTATGGCATTGTTATATGCATGGCAATCCGTGAATTAACCAACCTTCTGGTTGCCTGTTAAATATGCTTTAAAGAGCTTTAACTGTATGATGCATTCTCATGTCAATCATAATAAGTATTTCAAGACAAATCATTCATATAACTGCGATGCCAACAATGTTGGTCAGTGTTTCAAATAAAATGACGATTGATTAAAGTCAAATACTTTGAAATGAAAATATGTTATGTTTGATGTCAGTTGTGTATCAAATTTGAATATATTAAGTACTCAGTCTTACAATTTTCTAAACTTTATATTAGACGTAAAACGTATGAAAACGATGCCTGCAATTAAAAGAGGAAAATGTACTTTACAGCACTATAAAAAAGAAGTGCTTCGAAATAACAATGACGATATAATGGCTTACAAATGTCAAGACTTTTATGCTAGCAATCTTCTATTCTTTAATTGGTTGGTCGCCAACGTTTCCGTTTGAAGAAGATTGCACACGTATTGGACTAATCGATCAACATCCTGACGGAGACTTTAATGTCAGAAAAACAATATGGTGTGTAATTCAACTTGTATGTTAAGTTTTACTCCGCATCTCATCCTTTGACACATATACTTGGACGTGGTTTCGCATTGATTGTGTTTAAGCAACGCATACAATCATTAGTAAATTATATGTGTTATAATACGTTCCGTTTTTAGCAAAGGGGCATTTATGTTGAATTATGAAGCATGTCCTTCAGAAAAATATGCAAAGATGTGCTTTTCCTGACTGGATGTTATATTATTGTGGTCTCCAAATTAATGCAGAATCATGCCTAGTTATTTCCTTAAATGTGATATGATTATAATGTTATGTATTGAGTTACAACTGTGTATTCACTGCATATCAAAGATCAGGAAACAGGCGTTTTTGTTGTTTTTTTAAATAATGACTGATAATATATAAATAAATATATAATATATATTTATTTAATATTTAATTATTTTATTTTATATTTAATATATATGTTTATTCTTTCTGTTATGTCATCGTGGTTCAATAATTTTTACGAGTTTTATTCTAATAAAAGTGTGTTGAATATGAAAGTCTAATAAACGTTTGTTCAGAAGTACACATTTCACACAAAGTCGATATTTATACTACGTAAAATACACATAAATGATTCAATCTGGACATTTTGCATCCAGACGCAATATGTTTGGCACGATATATCTTGCTAAAGGTAGTTTAAATCCTGGCAGTAAGAAATGGCATGAATAGAAAACTTTCACCTTTGCCCTTCAAATGTCCTACACATTGTGATGTACATGGTTTTAAGGCATTGGATGTAATCGCCATAGATTACAAGCTGCATTACTATCGTAGTGTGTTATCGATCAAATACATTCCACATGTGGCAAAACGAATCAATAAATGCCTTCTTCTATATAGGATAAGTTCAAAATGTATTATTGATTAGGCTATTGTTATACTACGCATACATAAGTTACTTAAATATGCAATACGTTAGTGTCAACGGCGTATGCGGCATGTGCTTCATAATTGATTGATCTATATGAGTATGTAATACATGACAAGATTATAGAAATGTATAATTAAAGAATATTATGTATAACCTGCTGTAGAGAATTGAGGCGAAAAACGCACTTCTGAGTCATTACGGACTCGGTAGAAATGATCAATATGCTTAATCATTTACAAATGTTACCTTTTCCTTTCATTGGGAAATCGCTACTCTGGTTTTCAAGCTGTTACACAAATAAGCCTTGACGAATGATTTCGGAATAGTATGCGTTATTCTTCAAGATAAGTCGACAGCTATGGATGCATTAAGGTACGTTTCCCAAAATCAAGTTTATAATTTTTAATAAGAATTATACTGTTTGATGTATGTTACAATTTGTGTTTTTGGCGTTTCCTGTGTTTGGTTTTCATGTATTGTATAATATATCTGTTTCAGCTGGATTGCACTGATTCAACCTCTGGTGTTACTGGGCTTGTATGTTCTGCTCAAATTGCTGGGATTTAATATTTTCTCATCAAACCTTACATACCCAGTCCAAGATTTGGAATCTGTCAACGAGAGATTACGTTCTTTGGAAGAACGATCTAATCACCCGGACACTGCAGTTTTTGCACAAGATATAATTCGACTAGACGAGGCTGTCAATGATATGTCTCGAACAATTGCGCAGTTTGTGGAAACAACAGACAATGCTTCAAACACAATAATATGCGATCACACAGGTATTAGAGTTTGTTTACTTACTTATTAAGTTTACTTTCTAGTTAAGCCATATACCGTATTCAAACTAGAACGCATGGGAGAATGTGTATTGACATCAAACATATTAGAGGTTAGAAGCTCGATCGTTATCCCCGTTTTGCATGTTGATTTTTAGTATCTTTCTTGCCAGCATACATCTTTGAAACAAATGTTCTTCCAAAATAGATTTGTATAGTGTTGACTGAATATTGAGATCATAAAAAACGTTAAAGAATTGTTGCTTTCATTTAGGTATCTGGGCATCACAGTTGTGGGTTGTTCTCATTGCGCTTGCCGGACTGCAGCTTATGTTGGCCTTGCTGGTCCTTGTATTGTGGATAAAGGTTGTAAAGATTGACTCCCGGAAAATCAAGGAAAACAACAATACACAGACGCAAGTGATAGCGCAAAACAACGCTGACCTGACCACCAAGGTCAATTAAATGATGTTTATGTTGATAACGTTCATAAATTATGGATTAACAGTGTTCTGTAGTGTATATATATGTTTGTATTATTTAAATATTCGACATATCACGTCTTTGTCCTTCGGGCGGAGCTAAGTGTGTTTTGTACAGACGCGAAAGCATACCACTTCAACATTTTAGTATTTGTATGTGAGTTGTAGAAATAGTAATCAAGTTTGCTAATTATTTAAACATGCAAAATGGTTTGGATCAGTTGTAATAACACACAGTCAATCGTACAATAATTACTTAAACCTGCTTAACATACTTTACCACAAGGTACAATTATGACATTATAGATGTATGCACATGACTGTATGTTTCATTTATTTCATCTTATTTAAATCCTTGTATGTGTCAAAATGTTTAAAATTGTGTTGTTGTTTGTTTTGCTGTGATAACACATGGTATCATATCTGAATAGGTAAACATTACGTATTTAATTGTACCGTTTGAATTAACAAATATAAAGTTTATTTTAATGAAATTGAAGTGGTAGTATTATAATCTCCCTATATTTGTTTATTGATTGTTCAATACCAAATGCAAGTAGCACATGTTGAACATTAATCATATAGTTTCTTAACAACAGCTGGCGCAATACTTTTTTACAGCATATAGCATGAAACTATTTTCAGCGGAAAAAGTAATGCACAACATGTTGCCTTCTGTAATTAAAGGAATAACAGATCGTTTACGGGTCTTATGATATGCGATTTGCTGTTATCTGAATATTTTTAATACATTTTATTATATTTGTTCAGACGTTGATTTTTTATATATAAAATAAATACCTGACAGAAAATACATATATGACAGCAAGTAAAATCAATTTACAGCTACTATTCATTGAATTTAAAGACACGCCTTTATAAATACTTAACACAAAAACACACCGAAGTTGATAGCAGACGGAGAAAACATTACAATGTCCATTTTATTAAACAAATGTAGTACAAAGTACAAGTACTACATATGTTAACATTAGGCAAAGACTCGCCTTTTATCACCGATATGTCATCAAGGTTTCCACTCGAGTTATCTCGAGCGAATACTGCGATTCCACTTCAAGACAAATAGACCGATCATATCATAACTAATGGCTAGCCACGGTGATAGTGCTGGTTATTACAATTTCACCTCAACACTAAGTGGTCCTAGAGTAAACGAATATGTTCTACTTCACCAAAATGTCATTCACGGCGTTTAAACACTTTATTAGACTGGATAGTCTAATCCTGCTGCACCTAATTCTTACAAATCTCTCACAGTAAACAAAATGCATGTACAAAGCAATAACAAGGAGAAAAACAACAAAAATTAAGTCCAATTATTGATAATAAAAAATGTATGTTTTGATAAAAAAAATGTACTAAAATTAATGCAAATAATCAAAATGATAATCTAACACAATTTTTACAGATAAGAAGCACTTATGTATTCAAAAAGTCATTGAGGAAAAATAACAATAAACAATTACGTTTACAAATGCCACAATGGTTTGATAATAATGCCAAGTGTATGTTCCAAAAAAAATATAACAATTTTAACAATAATAATTCAAATACAAATAGACAACAATTGGTACATTACAGAGCGAAATACACTACTATGCGTAGACAATCCAAAAATATTAATGATAAATGAAAGTACGCGGTTATGTAATCTTGCATAAAAGCAAAAGAACTTTAAATGCTTTATACCAAACAATTCAAACACATAATAAACACACATACACTATATGTTCAATCATTTAAAAAAAAAGTCAAATTGAAACGATTCTAATGATAATATTGATAACGATTTACATTTAAGTAGTAAAATTACACCACCCACCGAGATTGATCAACCTAATTCATCAATTACATAATTGGAAATACACCAGTCAGTTTTAAGCTAAATAATGGACAATCTAGTTGGCCTCAAAATATTTCAGGAGAAATAATTAAAGCAGCATACATTTCTAGTAAATCCGTTTTATGAAAAACAAAAACGTTGCATTAATGGGAAATTATTATTGTCATCAGGTTAAGTTATTCTATTTTAGGAAAGTGACCAGATGTAATACATTTTAAGACACAGGAACACATTAGGACAAAATCAAACACCAAAAGGAATACAAATGGGGTAACGGCCTTGGAGTTATTAATGCAAAGCACAGCAAAGGGTGGAGTAACAATCGGTTTATGGGCGCCTAAACCTCAGACGTGGATCAGAATTAATAATAAAACATCAATGTGTTAACAAAATTAAATCGAGTACTATCACAGTTCAAATAAAACTGTAATAAAACAGATAAAAGAAGAATACGCCTCAATCATATTCCACTTGTATTACTCGTAAGCTAACCAGAGCTTTGAACTATTATTTCCCGAGGCATGATGACACAAAAATAGAATCAACGAAAACTCGGCTTTCAGTAATACCATTTAAAGATAGAGCCTCACATAGTTTATTTTTAGATCAGTGTCGTGGAATACCTGGAAGATGTCGTACTGACGGTTTTAAAAAAGCCAATTGTTGCATATGTTTCTATAAAACGAAATAAATGTTATTTTGTGGCCTACATTGATAACAAGACGAAGTAACATTTTCGTCAACTAATACTTAAATGAACATGTTTAAAACTGAAAGCACAAGTATGGTGTCAATTAAAGCTACGATTCGAGTTCACACTTGCCCACACCGGTTAGATGACTACTACAATTATGGGCATAGATACAAACTGAATATGAATAAAACTACTGACAATGTCATGTTCGAGAAAAGTACCCGACACTCATCAGTTAACTTTTTATTTATTTGGTGAACAATTCGTTAACTAAATCGTCACATCGTTCAAATATTTGCTGTTACTTTTTTGAAAAAAAAAATGGAAACTGGAATAAAACAATACAACTAATTTCAGAATACTGCAACATAGCACTTCGTCGACTTGTTCCTGAAATTAAACGATTTGAATTCCAAATTTAAGGCAACTTAAATCTTTTTTTATAGATACGTTACGCCCGGTCTTCATTATTCCGCTCAAGTCTGGAGAAATAAGTTAGGAAAAAATAGCGATAACTGATACAAATTAGTAAAAAAGTATATGTATTAACAAATGAAAACATTTATAAGCATTTTTTGGGCGAATTATCTTTTAATGCGAAAAATTTATATGTTGAAGTACGTTTTAAAAATTGCATCATCAACAAATGGTATATACCAAAAGTCTTCACAAATCACATATGCATATTTGCTGAATATGAACCTCTTACTGAAAAGTCGAAACAAAAATATATGTGCGTGTACAATCTTATTCAGCAACGATTATTTGATTATTAGAAACAAAGCTGATACAATGAGCAAAAACAATTCACCACGTGTCACTACATATTCATGCATCTAGGATGCGTCTATCTGGAAAACATGAAAACGAACACTTTACATAGCTCTAACGAAATTCCTTTTATCATATATAGACTTGATTAGAAAAAGGATGGAAGAAACAACAAACAAGAACGAAATGATATGCAATGCAAGTTTGCAATACAATGTCGTAGAAAGTGAATGCAATTTTTATCAATGTATCTAAAGGGTATGAGAAAAACATATTTAAAACCATGTTCCAAAGATGGCAAACGCTAAATAAATTTGAGATTTTAATAAGAAATAAAATATAAAAAACACTTTATTCTTTCAATATATATACATGTGTTGCAAAACATGTATGTTATAATTTAGACACAAATTACATTTATAACTGTGTAATAAATTCCATGTAGTATTTCATGCATAATTATCAATATAAATGTTAAATTAAACTACATGTGTTACTTATCAACGAATTCTTTGTTAAAATCGGTCATAACCTAATTTCACATGTTTGTTATAATAAATGAAGTATATTGTTTTATTGTTTGTATATTGCTAAAAACGCTTATACATTAACAGCTTTTAAATGTTGTAGTTCCGGCTGTTGTAGCTGTTGTTGTCGAACAAAATAAGCGATCCCGTGTACTAATCGCTGGCATGTAAGTGGCAACATACTATAAGCGTATGAACGTACTTTATTACGATACAATCCATGTCCGTATTCATTACCATGTGACTTCTTGATATTTGCAGAAATAATCCATGCCTGAAATATACTCATGAATCAATCGTTTTTTGGTAAAGTAAGTAAAAAGTAAGTCGGTATACCTTAAGGTACAACAATACGCCAATAGGCACACTTTTGTGTCAATTGGAATAAAGTGTTTTCGTAAAAGCATATATTTTGACCAACATGCACATTTATAATATAACTACAGCTAAATAGATTTATTAGTGTGATGTTCGGCTAGCCCTCAAACCGGTTTAAACCCCAAATCCTGCGCATTGACAGTACCAAGGAGATTATCCCAGTTTGAATCTTGTTTTTTAATACTTGGTGATATGTTATCACATAAGTGGCCAAGAATAAGAATTTCTCTACTGATAGACTTTTTCTGAAGTCTCATTGTTTGTTTATATTCATTGCAACTTTTCTAATCGAACTAGTCATCCCTCTTAAAGATAAATCAACAAAGTATAATAGAAAATTAAAGAATATTTATATACATTTGTACTATAATTTTAAAATATTAATCATAGCATAATAGTTGTCGTGAACATGATGCATAGTACATATTTAAGGACACGTTTAACCATGTATACACAATATTTATATCTAATAAAACAACAATTGTCGATATTATACAAACATGAAACTTAATGGAACAGTTTAAATAGGTTGTATCAGACAGTTGTGTTGCTATGGAAATTACATTTACTTTTGTTTAATATTTCATCATTTAATGGTAGTATTATGTCATACAAGAATATTTTTAAAACATCGACGCCTTTGTTCCCTGCTCGTCGTTGTTATGTGTTAATAAACGTTACCGTTCATAGCGTCTTATTCTTTCTAACGGCTATAAGTATTGATAATAAATCTTGCGATTTTATTCTTGATTCCGAAATTTCTTCGTTATAACTCAATGTACTCTTTATTCATAATTTCTCTGTATTCCTTACTCTCTATTATACCATAAATGAAAAGCCCGGAAGGTTTTAGCCTACATTGTTGAGTAGCATGAATGTCACCAAAAACATATTTTCTGTATAAATCTGAGTGAAGTAAGCGATTGTGTAGGCGTTTTTCCAAAACCCAATTGAGGCGAATACCCAAAAATAGTTTGTAACATTTTTATTTTGTTTTACTAACGATGTCATCAATACAAACTTTGAAGTAGATTAATATATGTCCGTAAAGAAGGAATATATATATTGTTTTAATACATCTCAGTAGAAATATCATCAAGGTGCCCCTTTAACATAGTTGCTTCAATTAAAACCTTATAGTGATATTATATATTTTAAATTGTCTGCTTATATCTATAAGAACCATCAAGATTATGGATTAAAATTAATAAACGGAGAGGAAACAATCCCAAATATTGAAGACGCGCCACTATGTATTATTTGTATGCTATTGATAGTTGTAAATAAATTATGGCGAAATAAAGGACAGTCATATAACAGTTCTATTCATATTTCATATGTACTTATTTGTTTTAACAGCTATGCCTTCTTGAGTTTCGATTTATATAGTATGTTGTAGGCTTTCAAAACGCACAGTCGGCATATCAGTTATATTTTATAAAGAGTGGATATGTGTATTTAGTTAAAACCTATTTATTTAAGCTCGATTGTATCGAAAGCCTACGGCTTATTGGAAACGCTCTAGAGTCCGTTTACTGGGACTAGAACCCACACTAGGATCTGTGTATTACCATTTTACTGTAAAAGAGTATTCTCGATGTTGCAAAAATGTATCCTAGTAGCTGTATTATTTAATATGATAATATGGGCTGAGTTTTGCATTCCTTACTTTAAGTTTTATCCAACTTTGGACCAAATGCTATATTCCTTATGACAATACTACGAACGCTAAACCCTGGAAGCACGCAGCTTAAATTGAAATAATTACGACACTTACCACAATATAATTTATTGTCTTAAAACGTTCAATGTGGTGTAGTAACGTCATAGTTTTATAACATGCATTTTGGAAAACATTGCAACATATATATAAATCTGACTTTGTATATTTCATCTTCAATAATAGGTAAACTGCCAAGTAGAATATATTTATGTAGAGTATACATTGATATTGATAGTAAGCTTTACATAGCCTCATGATCCACGTTCTGTTTGGAGTAAGACCATTGTATAAATAGGGCTGTGTTTGGAAACAATGGGACTATACTATTTTCCTTGGTCAAAAGCTCCTAGACTTAAGAGCCGATTTGAGGTTGCTAATCATGTAGCTGAACATTAAATCGAACACTAGTCGTGGTATAAGACTATATCCAAGTTTTCTAAGTCGGGTCGCATATGATCAATGCCAGGTTGTTTTATAAACACCATAGTTGCCCATGTCTGTTTCACTCTGGCGACAATACTTAGCTATAGTCACAATGACTTTAAATATAAATACTCTTTTATTTATCAACATGGATCGCCTGTGGCAACAGTTGCAGGGTATTCAAATTTCACCTCAATAATGCACGCCGGGATATATTTAGCCATACTGGCAGGCTAAATGAACATCACCATAACGTCAGTAGTTTTTCTATTTAAATGAGGGCATAAGTCACTGTGGTTGCATATATAAAACAAACACTTTAGTTTTCCACGTCGATATGCCTTAAGCCACAGTGGAACGCTATTTTCTTAAAGGATAATAGTTTTCTTAGTATTGTCGTGTATTTCAACAGAAAATGGAAAATGTTATGGTCAACTACCTTGACAATAGACGGCCAGACATGTGTGTAGTGCAACGGGATTGTCCCATATGCCTATAGCCCCTAGACATTTTAGTAGGTTAAGGAGGATAGTGCGATATACTATTGACCCTACCTTCTTTATTGTCAGTGTATTGATATAAATTTATCAAAAAAAATACAAATATTGTCTTGTTTTTATTCAAGATTGAACACTGGTAATTTTCAGATATGTGATGTACGGCCTATGATTTCCGTAGAATCCTCTGTGGCTTGCATGTGACCATAGTAGTTACTATCGATGGAAAATGGTCCGTATTGTGGCGTATTGCAGTTAAGATTCAAGAGTTAGCAGTCAAACAATCAGCATTTGTCATAACGCTATTTGCTTATACTGTAGTCGATATACGGTAACGGACATGCTATTGAACATACTATTGAAATGAAATGTATTTAACAGAACAAACTTACAATACTGCACTGGATTTATCATTAAAACTAATAATAAAACTACAAAACTACAATATAAAATTGTATACATCATTTAAACGACTGTGAACCGTATACTGCTCGTCTGTAAATGTCATAATGCGTTATACAAACACACATATGGAGTGTGATAAAATACGTAATAAATACATCTCCGTTGCCTGAAAACAGGTCCAAAAACTAAATACCTTATGGTGTTCAAATTAGCACTCGCATGCAAAATGTGCGATTAAATTTATTATATCCTTTATTGTTCAGATAAACTATACATAATTGTGTTTTATAGAAACGGATTGGTGTTAGGTTGTTGGTTCACTGATGCGATATAGATGGCCAACAACACAGACTGTATTTTCTTAATGCCGTAAGAAGATTCCATGTAGCCAACGACCAATGATTCCCAGTGGGATCGGTAAGAAAAGTCATGTTTCCTGTGAGAGTCTTTTATTTGTCAGAGTCTTCTCGTTCAGTATTAATTCAATTGATATGTATTCAATTACTACGCAATTCGCACAGTAAATGGATTCGTGTTTTATCTCAATCGTAGCAAGGATTTTATGTCTCCTTTAGTTCACTTGTCGCCTCAAGCACCAGACGGCGCAGAGAGGATTGAGTGAGTGAGTTTAGTTCACTTAATGTTCTAAATTATGACATGAATAATGGAATACAATTGCGCCGCGAAGTGTTTGTCAAGTCATAACTCCCATGCACATATAATCAGTGGACTCAATACGAACAGCAAAAATACCAGAGTTATTATCATTTCATATTTATGCAAGACGTGAAAAACATGTATTTGAAAGTGCTTTTCTTCGATTCGACATCGTACAATTCAGGTGCACAAATTGGTGTTTGCACTTTTTTGTCGATTGCATTTCATTTCTGTATTCTTCTCTGATAGCTTTAATGGGCTAGTTGTGCAAATGCGTCTGGAACGAGGTCACTGAGTCTACAGAATTGAAGATTAACTTATATGACTGATTTAGTGTCAATGCTGATTAAATGGAGTAGCCCTTTAGAGGTTTAGTCCGATGGCTTAGACACTGACACAAGGAATGTCATGTCAGATGCGTTGCTTGAAATATAATGATCCACGTATGTCGCACGGTTCGCCTCGTTTCTCTGATCTCTTTGTGTAAAAGCCATGTGCATTTTAAATTTATAACACGGAAGTGTGAGAAGGTACACCATTTTATATATGTCTGTTTCTACATAAACCTTCTGGTATGTCGCCGACAATAGAAACACTGATTTATGTATCAGAGTTTCATTAAATATAAATAATTGAGCCTCACTCTGTGAAAAGGGGGTTTAATGCATGTGCGTCCCAGATAAGGGACGACACTTTCCGCCTAAACTGGAGTTTTGCTAAGAAGAGCCTTTCTTTACACGAAACATATCATAGAAGCAGGTCTATTATTTATGAGTATATAAATGCCCAAGGGTATTTCATTTATTCCAATTACCAATATGTAATACTGAAAGGAAGACATAATCCACTTTCGTATTACTATCGAGCGTGACAACGCATTATTTCTTTGATGCCAGCAGACAGCGAATCCTAATGGCAAGCTAAAAGGAAAGACAAAAAAAGCTAATGAGTATTTCATGAAAGAAGTACATTGTCATGTGAGTCATTAGAAGTAACAATTTCTTCGACATTTGATATTTTGTCGAGAAAACGGTTGCTTAATAAAGGAAACTTTAGAAAGAAACATGTGAACTCCGTTTCGTTGAAATGACAAAAATCAATTTTTTGTTTCAATTCATGAAAACGAAATTAATATGTATATACTAGAATCGATTTCAATAACAGTGTTCACCGGTAATAAACGTTCAAATTACCTGGTTTATCAACGCTTTGTTTAAAGTCACTTCCAAAACCGTTTAAAGATGCGTTAAATCTAAACTTTTAAGTTGTTTTTTTGCGAACTTACCACATGGACGTAACTAACTTATTAATTGCACTTCCGTAGTCCTCACGGTGTCATTTAGTTTAACAATACAATCGAATTAAAGTGTAAATAACTATAGGGTCGCGGCTGTAGCATTTTTTTCAACTGCCGGAGAATTGAATGTAAGCCATATTCACACTCACCATTTTAATGGTATTCCAATAAAATAGCATTGTCCTACGAAAGTTGTATAAGCAGATACGTAACACGTTAAATTAAGCTAGTAGTAAAGAGTTAAATAAATGTTAACTGAAATTAATATTTCAAACTTTAATGCTGTAGAAAATGCTTCAAAAAAGGCGCACAAAATGACCTGTCAAGCTCTTGACGGCTATAGATTCAAATGTAATGATAAGCATTAAACTTGTATACAATATTCCATAAAATGGTTAATAAGATATTCTTAGCATACTTTTAAAGTGTTCGTGTCGTGTTTGTTTATGCAAGTATGTATACACATGAAAACTAAACATATAATCAATAGATGACGTCCAATATATCACTCATTCCATAATCATACTAAACGTCTAATTATATAGCCAAATTAAAACTATTTGAAAGCTGTATCATATTATCATCATTATAAACATCAATACTATTCAATATATAGGAACACAACTAAATGTATAACACGCATTCGGTCTTCAAATTAATATTGGTAGGCCACTCTTAAATAACATGCATTTTAGCTTGCATGATGTATCATACCCAATATGCTTACTAATTAATGAGTAACGTTTATTGATTTACATCTTAGCTATGCAATCTGGCATTTTACACCGCATGTTACCGCTTTGAACTGCAGTATGGTAATTTAGAATTTACACTATAATAATGATAATAATGAAGAATGTCAACGGAAATGTATTTAGTCGATATTTGTGTTTACGTATTCGCATTTGTTCTCGGAAATAAACTATGTTAGTAGTTCCTCAAGTGTTAGTCTTAACGACGTTTGGTACACTCTGATCACCTTTGTTTTATACGATACATAACCTGTAAAGGATCCTTCCGAAGAAATCGTTACCTAAACAATAGAAGTATTTAATATGCACACTGCATAATTTACTAATTTTTAAGTGTTGAATTGTATTTTACATATTTTTATGAACATTCTTTGTACAAACAAAACAATGTAAACACATTTACACCGCACTTGGGTGTCAACCCAACTTTGGTGTTCATCACCAAAGAGCATAATTCTAGGAACGCACTTTGCTGTTACCTAAACTTTGGTATTGAACACCTTAAAGCGTTCAATGTAAATTGCTGGCTATTGTTGCACCCAAGTATGTTTCAGTAGCACATAATCATGTTCCACCTTCTTTTACTCATCATTAAAACATTGACAAATATTTTAATCATCATTATCATCCCCCTCAGCAGTAATACAACATGAACATCCCTTTTATCGTAGTANATTTGATGTTTCACACTTAACTAGATTTAAATCACAAATTTAAACTCTTTTTTTTTTGTACACAAAATTTCCCACTTATCACAGACAATTGCTAAATGTTTTAACTTTAGACTCTCTGTCGCTCGGTTTTTCAAGTCGAACTTTGCGATTCTGATGTATCCCTCTTTTTGCACATTGATTCTCTTTTCGCTGCATTTTATGTCAGCAAAGATGGATGCGCCAACGCCAAAACGAGCGGAAGTGCTAGATCTGTAACGAATCAGTTAATTAAATAAAATCTCGTCTTCATCTTGGTCATAATCTTGTTTTAGGTACAAAAATTGTTTTCATGCTCTCCCCTCTCTGCTGTAATCGCCACTGGCCTGATAACTGTCAGTGTGTTCTTCTTTATAGCAGTTCTGCCGGCTATATCCATCCGTTTTACGTATAAACTATGCACTGTGTTGGCATTATGAGAAGGTACTTTGATGAAAGTACATAAGGCGTGACATGCTCGAGAAGTGGTTGTCAAAGCCTTTAAAATCACTAAAATCGTGGAGCTTAGCCCTCCTGGACCCTCTAGCAGGGCTTCGCCCTGCACCCACCATCAAATCGTTCAATATCCCCCCTAACCAGAAATCCTGGATCCGCCCCTGAATAACACACATCAATTGTTTTGGCCAAAACAGAAGGGTGTCTTAACACGTAGAATTATTACGGTGCCAAAAATAGCATTGTATTATTTATATGACATTTTAAATGGCCAAATGCATGCCTGAACATGTTTCAATAACCGCAAAAACGCTTTCAATCATTTTGACCTTGATTCTCTAATCTTTCTATCACTATTCTGATACTGACCGATTAAATCGTATTAATAACTGTTGCAGGGTGTTTGGGCGGTGATGAACTATGGCGATAGGGACCTTTTACAAATACATGTTCACCTCCAAACAAACCAACATTCGTACCCTGAAGAAAGTCCATCTGCTCTTTAAACATTTATTTTATTCATATAGTCGAAACCTCTTTTGCTTCTTACTCTTTTCCGTTTAACATTTATTTCCATAATAAAGTCTTCCATATGGCTTTATGTGCGTTTTGTTGTTGATTTATTTTATAGGTAAACCAATGAATGCGTAAATTTATTACTACGTCTTTAAACTGAAATGATTACTATGTAATAATTGATAATTAATTGTAAATTGTTCTTGTTGTTAAAATAATCGGACAATTTAACCAACACAAAGTTCAAAGGCACTACAAACTGCACATTACATACACAAGCGTACAAACGGCATATTTTTTTAAAGACGCAAGTGTATTTCTTTCCATTTGGTGCGGAGGCATTTCCCGTCATGTGTTATTGTGTGTTTAACGACAACAATAAAAGTGGTGTTCAACAGAAAAATAACTATGCTAAACATTACTTTCAACAAATTAGCTGACTTCAAACATTTATGTTATCATACAATGTTTATTAAACTATATAAGCATACATTAAAACAAAAGTTAAAAGGAAGGTGGTTGGCGTTTCTGCCCCGTCCAATACGCCTCTGTGAAGTATTGTGAGGGCCATTGTGATATTTATTTTGACCACGTTTTTCTTCTGAATCCAAAACGAGATATTCAATTTCTGTACAAAGGGATTGATTTTGTATGTGTGCAAGAAAGATTTAATTAATCGCTCACAACGAACGGATTCAAAATGTGGAATAAAGATCTTATTCATTGGAAGCTTGGTGCAAAATAGTGTGAAAACGCTGATTCATGATTTGATTTAAGAAAGCATTCCCAATAAACGAAGTATTGTATAGATTGCATTAAAAAAAATCACAGAATATGCATTTAATTAAGCTGTTAAGGAATAGTTGAATAGTTGAATATTCGAAATAATTTCTTGATTTGTTGATCAAACATCAAATTTCCTGGGCTGAAACTATCAACTTCGGCTGTGTCGAATACACACATTATTTCAATAAAGTATGATAATACATTGAATTTAACCCTTTGTATTAATTGTATACAAACGTTTTGCTAGCTAAATATGTAGCATACATTGTCTGTACGTAAAATTGTCCTAGACGATTGAGGCAAAGGTAAACATTCTAATATTTAAATTCGATTTTTAATGTTAATGAATAATAGGGACTTATAAACGTATTTTATACAGTTATTGATATTTTTTTCTTTTTTTTTTCAGTTACTATGAATTGCATTGATGAAAAATGATATGACATGCATCAAAACTTGATTTTTTTTTTCAAATTTGCCTTAATTTTTGTAAAGTTTCCCGTGGTCATACTGGTGTGAAAATTATCATAAATTAAAGCCTCTGTAATGCTCAAAAATCAACGACAATTTCGTAATATATTTCGTATAAAAAAAAAGTTAACATACAAATAATCAGTGTTCCTTGTAGCAATAGCCAAAATTTCAACGTATTATGTGCTCTGGTAACATAGATTTTTGTAGAAACAAAATGCTCGTTTTTATTTATTTGTGACACAATAAATTCCATTTTAATTTCCCGCAAATATATATATTTATACGACACAAACACTAAAATGGTACCATGTTAGTGTTCATGTGTCGTATGAATATATATCGTTGCGGGGAAATAAAAAAAGGAATTAAACTTGCAACGAAATATATAAAAACGAGCATTTTGTATCTACAAACCTCTATGTTACCAGACCACATCTGGCGTTGAAATTTCGGCAATTGCCATAAGAAACACTGATGTTTAATTGTTTTACTTTATTTTACGCAATATCGTACAAAATTGTTGTTGTTTTTTAGTAGTAATGGGGCTTTAATTCCGGATAATTGTCAATTATTCGTCATTAAGAATTAAATATGAAACAAAATACGTGTGTGCGTTGTTATTGTATCGTTACTATATTAATACATTCGGAAATATCGGGAAATGATCAATCTGCAATGAGTATTGTATTCGAAAACAAAAAACAAAACTTAGCAGTGTTTCCATGCGAAATGATCGTTGTATATGTCTGGTTAAATACGTGCAATTATAACGAACATGCCCGGACAACATGGATCCGCCGTTTATGGAGATGTGGGTGTTATGACAAAACTGTAGTTACCCTTCGGCCCAGCATGACATTTCTTGTCATCATGACTGGTTTCTTAACTATAACGCATATATTAAAGCAGTTGTGGGCAAAATATAATTGTTAATACATTGTTTTTGTTTCGGAATGTACCAATGCCGGTTAGGTGTACACCTGATTAATGAAACCTCTTTAAGTTAGCAATTGACCGTTTTTAATAAATGTAAGTAGTTATTGGTATTGTTATTGGAGTTGGGGTAGGTTGTGTATTGCGTTTTATAGCAAATTGACCACAAATCGTAATCGTATGTTTGTCATAACAATTGGGCTTTAACTTTCAAATAATATGAATTGTTATTAAATTTAAATGATTCGGTATTTTCTTCAAGTATTTTCTATATAGAACAGGCACCTGAATCAGTGCGGGTGACCACGTGATGGTCATATTTTGCCATATCATACTGACCACCTTTCAGCTAAAAAAAAGGGGGTACCAAAAAAATCCTTATTCTATACGACTGTCTGGACTGAAGGATGTGTAAAACAATTTGAACTGCCACATTGGGTCTCGAAGAAGGAAATAGCATTTTAATTCATTCACTTAATACAGCGTTCACTCTTAGAAAATGCATGCATTCGAGATAAATATGGTGCAAATAAGTCAGATGTATGACTACACAATATATGCAATACGGCATTAAACATAAGATAATTATTTAAGCTGTGGTCACAGCCTTGGAAATGTACATTTAAACATTGGGGTTAACACCGATAAAAATCATGCCAAACCTCGCAAATTGACTTTAATTAAGTTTAACATTATATGGGTTGTGTTAAAACACAATTTGTTTCTTAAGAACACGATATTTAACCTAACAGGCTTATGCAATAGATTCGCAATCGCTAGTCATCGCAAGTCATAATGTGAACATTTAGCAATAGAAGGTTGGATTAACATTGCGTGTGTTATTTAAATGAACGATTTCGAGTAACGTATACCGAACAAATATCGTTTAGAGTATGTATTAAAGAAAGTTAGACTGAAGACGAATATATGTTTTATAAAGAAATCAGTATAAAATAACCCTATAACAGAAATAGGTGTTACTACATTTGAAATAATACTTACGTACGCTTGAACCTAAATAAAAATGATAGCATGGTTTTGTATGAGATCCGCATGTGGGTGTGTTTGAAGGACGCATCAGGCTGACGTTGGGGAACAAGTTCGCTAAAAGACCAATGTATTAACGACATTTAATTAACTTTCAAGGACAAAACTGATCTATTCAACGAGGCTGAAAATTGCGCTGTCGTTTACGCGTAGATACCAAGCAATGTTACCCCGGCTAAAGGTT
The DNA here is from genome assembly GCA_007657795.1 of Dreissena rostriformis. Lineage (NCBI taxonomy): Eukaryota > Metazoa > Mollusca > Bivalvia > Myida > Dreissenidae > Dreissena > Dreissena rostriformis. Next base: position 192,512 of record VMBQ01002593.1, on the reverse strand, counting down.
GTTTAAAGTTACAACCACAATTACTAGGAAAGAGAAATTTGCAGAAACTGATTCTATTGGATATCTTATCGGTCAAAAGACACACAACTCAACTTATACATAAAGAAATTCTTTGTTTGAGTAATGCGCTTTCTTACTTTTGTATATAATATGCATTACGCATATTACCCCATTATGCCTAGCGTCTAGAAAAAAGGCCTTGGCAAACAGCGTAGACCCAGATGAGACGCCGCATGATGCGGCGTCTCATCAGGGTCTTCGCTGTTTGCTTACAGGAATTTATGTAACAAATATTCTAAATATAGAAATAAATATACTAGACATCTCTAATTTTGGAAATAAATTGATCCAATTTAGAAGGATGGGAGAGTCCACTAGGTATAAATGGGTTAACACACACTTGTGCGATCTCCTTAATAGCCCCAAAACAAACATGTTGTGTTATCTGCCATCGGTATGACTCTGTTCATAAAAGCTACCATACGAAAAACGTTTTGAAAACAAATCCATACAACTTTCTGAGTGAGGGAAGTAATGATCATATTGCACAGCCAACACACATTCTTTATTTTTCTTGATTGATTAAAATACGCATATGGTATCGCGAACTCAAATGGTTTTGAATGTTTCCTAGTACGCTCTAGTACTGCCATGCTGCCAGTCAAAATAAGGGAATTAATCGCTACATGTGTGTGAATAATTTAGGAACAAGAAGTCTCCCTTATTGAGACGATTTTTGATTTAAGAAAATACAAAACAACTCCAGAAAAAAGTAATGCGCGATTATCTGCCCGGATTGCTATTATGTCTGCCACTATGACGCAATGAGTGTTACTCACTCAATTTTTGTTGAACACGTGTTCACTGGAATTTTTTGTAGTACCGAAATATTGTGCCGTTCATAGTGACTAAAAATCTTAAACCCAAAGAGAAGTACCGTTTTTTACAAACATGTTCTTCGTTGGTATACATGGAATGTTATTGATTAAAGTCTTCCATCTGTCATTCATCCTTTCATATCTCGCAGGCTGGTGTTCCATACTTCGTACATTCGAAAACCTGCTCGACATAGAATGCAATATGGCCATTTGTTGGAGATATCCCTTTTATATCTCTCAGGCTGGTGTACTTTCATACATTCGAACACATGCTCGTTATAGAATGCAATATGTCCATATGTTGGAGATATCCCTTTCTATCTCTCAGGTTGTTGTACCATACCTCATACATTCCTACACATGCTCTATATAGAATGCAATATGGCTATATCTTGGAGATATCTCTCAATATCTCTCAGGCTGGTGTGCCAAACCTCCTTAATGTGAACACCAGCTCGAGATAAAATGCAAAATGGCCATATGTTGGAGATATCCTTTAATATCTCTCAAGCTTGTGTACTATACCACGTACATTCGAACACTTGCTCTAGATAGAATGCAATATGGCCAAATGTTGCAGATATCCCTTAATATATCTCATGCTGGTGTACCATACCTCGTACATTCGAACGCTTGCTCGTGATAGAATGCAACATAGCAATATATTGGAGATATCCCTTTATATCTTTNCAAGTTCGCTGAAAGGCCAATGACATTTAATTAACTTTCCAGGACAAAACAGATCTATTCAACGAGGCAAAAAATTACGCTTTCGTTTACGCGTAGATACCAAGGCAATGTTACCCCGGCTAATGGTTGTTTAAAGTTACAACCACAATTACTAGGAAAGAGAAATTTGCAGAAACTGATATGTATTACGCATATTAACCCATTTATGCCTAGCGTCTAGAAAAAGGCCTTGGCAAACAGCGTAAACCCAGATGAGACGCCGCATGATGCGGCGTCTCATCAGGGTCTGCGCTGTTTGCTTACAAGAATTTCTGTAAGAAATATTCTAAATATAGAAATAAATATACTAGACATCTCTAATTGTGGAAATAAATTAATCCAATTTAGAAGGATGGAAGAGTCCACTAGGTATAAATGGGTTAACACACACTTGTGCGATATCCTTAATAGCCCCGAAACCGACATGTTGTGTTATCTGCCATCGGTATGACTCTGTTCATAAAAGCTACCATACGGAAAACGTTTTAAAAACAAATCCATACAACTTTCTGAGTGAGGGAAGTAATGATCATATTTCACAGCCAACACACATTCTTTATTTTTCTTGCTCGATTAAAATACGCATATGGTATCGCGAACGCAAATGGTTTTGAATGTTTCCTAGTACGCTGTAGTACTGCCACGATGCCAGTCAAAATAAGGGAATTAATCGCTACATGTGTGTGAATAATTAAAAACAAGTAGTCTCCCTTATTGAGACGATTTTTGATTTAAGAAAATACAAAACAATTCCAGAAAAAAAGTCATGCGCGATTATCTGCCCGGAGTGCTATTATGTCTGCCACTATGACGCAATGTGTGTTACTCACTCAAATTCTTGTTGAACACGTGTTCACTGGAATTGTTTGTAGTACCGAAATATTGTGCCGTTCATAGTGACTAAAATCTTAAACCCAAAGAGAAGTACCGTTTTTACATACATGTTCTTCGTTGGTATACATGGAATATTATTGATTAAAGTCTTCCATCTGGCATTCATCCTTTAATATCTCGCAGGTTGGTGTTCCATACTTCGTACATTCGAAAACATGCTCGACATAGAATGCAATATGGCCATATGTTGGAGATATCCCTTTTATATCTCTCAGGCTGGTGTACTTTCATACATTCGAACACATGTTCGTTATAAAATGCAATATGTCCATATGTTGGAGATATCCCTTTCTATCTCTCAGGTTGTTGTTCCATACCTCATACATTCCTACACATGCTCGATATAGAATGCAATATGGCTATATCTTGGAGATATCTCTCAATATCTCTCAGGCTGGAGTGTCAAACCTCCAAAATTTGAACACCAGCTCGAGATTAAATGCAAAATGGCCATATGTTGGAGATATCCCTTATATATCTCATGCTGGTGTACCCTACCTCGTACATTCGAACACTTGCTTTTGATAGAATGCAATATGGCCAAATGTTGGAGATATCCTTTAATATCTCTCAAGCTTGTGTACTATACCACGTACATTCGAACACTTGCTCGAGATAGAATGCAATATGGCCAAATGTTGGAGATAACCCTTAATATATCACATGCTGGTGTACCATACCTCGTACATTCGAACGCTTGCTCGTGATAGAATGCAATATAGCAATGTGCTGGAGATATCCCTTAATATCTTTCAGGCTTATGTACCATACCTCGTACATTCGAACACTTGCTCGTGATAGAAGATAATATTGCCATATGTTGGAGATATCCCTTAATATCGCTCAGGCTTGTGTACCATACCCCGTACATTCGAACACTTGCTCGTGATAGAATGCAATATTGCCAAATGTTGGAGATATCCCTTAATATCTCTCAGGCTTGTGTACCATACCTCGTGCATTCGAACACTTGCTCGTGTAAGAATGTAATATTGCCATATGTTGGAGATATCCCTTAATATCTCTCAGGCTTGTGTACCATACCTCGTACATTCGAACACCTGCTCGTGTAAGAATGTAATATTGCCATATGTTGGAGATATCCCTTAATATCTCTCAGGCTGCTGTACCATACCTCGTACATTCGACCACATGCACGTGATAGAATGCAATATTGCTATGTGGGATATATCCCTTTATATCTTTCGGGCTGATGTACCATACCTCATACATTCTAACACCTGATTGAGATGGAATGCAATATGGCTATATGTTGGAGATATCACTTTATATCTCTCAGGTTGGTGTTTTATACCTCATACATTCGAACATCTACTCGAGATAGAATGCAATTTGGCAATATGTTGGAGTACGCTATATGGCCATATGTTCGAGATATCCCTTAATATCTCTCATGCTGGTGTGTCGTATCTCATTCATTCGAACACATGCTCGAGATAGAATGCAATATGGTCATATATTGGAGATATCCCTTTATATCTCTCAGGCTGGTGTACCATACCTCATGCATTCGAACACATGCTCGAGATAGAATGCAATATGGCCATATGTCGGAGATATCCCTTTATATCTCTCAGNTAAAAAAAACAACATTTTTTTTTCATGGTCAAAGGTAAAAAATAAAATAAAATCCAAGCACCCACAGCCGAGCGTTGGCATCCGCTCGACGGTGCTCTTGTTACCTTACCTCGTACATTCGAACACATGCTCGAAATAGAATTAAATATGGCTATATGCTTGGGATATCCCTTAATATCCATCCGGCTGGTGTACCCTACCTCGTACATTCGAACCCATGCTCGAGGTAGAATGCAATATGGTATTATGGTGGAGATATCCCTTTATATATATCAGGGTGTTGTACCATACCTCGTACATTCAAACATCTGCACGAGATAGAATGCTATATGACCATTTGTTATATATCCCTTACTATCTCTCAGGCTGGTGTGGCATACCTCATCCATGCAAATACCTGCTCGAGATAGAATGCGAAATGGCCAAATGTTGGAGATATCCCTTAATATCTCAGGCTGGTGTGTCATACCTCATACATACGAACACCTGCTCGAGATAGAATGCAATATGGCCATATGTTGGAGATATCCCTTAATATCTCCCAGGCTGGTGTGTCTTATCTCATACATTCGAACACATGCTCGAGATAGAATGCAATATTGCCATATGTTGGAGATATACCTTTATCTCTCAGGCTGGTGTACCATATCTCATGCATTCGAACACATGATTGAGATAGAATGCAATATGGCCATATGTCGGAGATATCCCTTTATATCTCTCAGGCTGGTGTACCATATCTCATGCATTCGAACACATGCTCGAGATAGAATGAAATATGGCTATATGCTGGGGATATCCCTTAATATCCCTCAGGCTGGTGTACCCTACCTCGTACATTCGAACACATGCTCGAGATAGAATGCAATATGGTTTTATGGTGGACATATCCCTGTATATCTTTCAAGCTGTTGTACCCTACCTCGTACATTAAAACACATGCTCGAGGTAGAATGCAATATGGTTTTATGGTGGAGATATCCCTTTATATCTCTCAGGCTGGTGTACCATACCTCGTATATTCGAACACATGCTCGAGATAAAATGCAAAATGGCTATTTGTTTGAGATATCCCTTAATATCTCTCAGGCTCTTGTACCATACTTCGTACATTCGAACACATGCTCGAGATAAAATTCAATATGGCTATTTGTAAGATATATCCCTTAATGAATCTCAGACTAGTCTTCCATACCTCATACATTCGAACACACGCTCGAGATAGAATGCAATATGGGTATATGTTGGAGATATCCCTTTATATCTCTCAGGCTGGTGTACCATACCTCGTACATTCGAACACATGCTCGAGATATAGTGCAATATGGCCATATATTGGAGATGTCCCTAAATATCTCATAGGCTGGTGTGTCGAACCTCGTACATTTGAACATCTGCTCGAGACAAAATGCTATATGGCTATATGTTGGAGATATTCCTTAATATCTCTCAGGCGTGTGTACCATACATCGTATATTCGAACACCGGCTCGAGATAGAATGCAATATGGCCATATGTTGGAGCTATGCCTTAATATAGCTTAGTCGGTGTACCATACCTCGTACATTCGAACACATGCTCGCGACCAAATGCAATATGGCCATATGTTGGAGATATCCCGAAATACCTCTCGGGATTGTTTACTATACTTTGTGCATTCAAACACATGTTGGATAAATGATGCAATATGGCCATATGTTGGATATATCAATTAATATCTCTCCGGCTTGTGTACCATACCTCGTACATTCGAACGCATGCTCGAAATAGAATGCAATATGGCCTTATATTGGAGATATCCCTATTTATATCTCGGGTTGGTGTACCATTCCTCGTTCATTCGAACACATGGTCGAGATAGAATGCAACATTGCTATATGTTGGAGATATCCCTTTATATCTCTCAGGCTGATAAACCATACCTCATACATTCGAACATATGATGGAGATAGAATGCAATATGGCCATATCTTGGAGATATACCTCAATATCTATCAGGCTTCTGTACCTTACCTCGTGCATTCGAATATATGATCGAGATAGAATGCAATATGGCCATATGTTGGAGATATCCCGTAATACCTCACATGCTTGTGTACCATACTACGCACATTCGAACACATGATCGCGATAGAATACAATATGGCCATATGTTGGAGGTATCCGTTAATATCTCTCAGGCTTGTGTACCATACTACACAGGCGCTCAATGGCAATGACTCAATGATCGTCTATCCGTTGTGACTTTTTTGTTAAAATGCAGCTGCAGCCGTGATTTTTATAAACATGTTTATTATACTGCATACACATACTTAATCAATAAAAATCTTCCGACAAAACATTTTCTTAAAACAAGATAGTTCGACTATGTAGATAGATATTGACAAGGTAAGCCACTCGCCATTTTCTCAAGCAACGGAAGTACCTCATTACCCATAATTAAATCGCTGTCACCCCGCTCGCTTATTGAAATGCGCGCGCAGGCTTGGCACCATACCTCGTACATTCGAACACCTGCTCGAGATACAATGTAGTATAATTATATGTTGGAGATATCCCTTAATATCCATTGGGCCGGTGTACCATACCTCGTACATTCGAAAACATGTTCAAGACAGAATGCAATGTGGCTATAGATATCCCTGTATATACTTAAGTTATAGTGAATCATACTTCGTACATTCGACCACCTGCTCCAGATAGAATGCAATATGTCCATTTGCTGGAGATATCCCTTAATATCTCTCAGGCTGGTTTTTCATTAGTCGAATATATGAACTCAAGTTGTGACGGTATGCAATATGGCCATATGTTGGAGATATCCCTTTATATCAATCAGGCGGGTGTACCGTACCTCGTTCATTCGAAAACATGTTCAAGATAGAATGCAATGTGGCTATGTTGGAGAAATCCCTTAATATCCCTCAGGCTGTTGTACCATACCTCGTACATTCGAAAACCTGCTTGAGATAGAATGCAATATGGCTATTTGTTGGAGATATCCCTTAATATCCATCAGGCTGGTGTACCGTACCTCGTACATTCGAACGCATGTTCAAGATAGAATGCAATATGGCCATATGTTGGAGATATCCATTTATATCTCTCAGGCTGGTATACTGTACCTCATACATTCTAACACATGATCGAGATAGAATTCAATATGGCAACATGTTGGAGATATCCCTTTATATCCCTCAGGCTTGAGTGCCATACCTCATACATTGGAACAAATACTCGTGATTAAATTTGAAGAAAGAGGGCTTTTTGAATGCTATTTTAGTATTAGAGTAATGCATGGATTTGCCAAATTATTAATATCTACTGATTGTTATTAAAATAGGAACACGTTTAATAAAAAAATCTTCGTTACGAGTGTTTTTTTGCTAGTCTGAATAAAAAGAACGTTTTCTGAATGCATGACACTTTGAGAGAAAGTAAAACAAGTCACTTTGTAAAACATTTTCCAATTGTGGAAAAAAGAGACTGATAATAAGCTGATAATATATATATATATATATATGTTATCGATACTATAATAACGTAAAATTACTCTGTTCTTAATTATGGATTTCAAGGAAACAATTTAACAGCAAATAATACTTAAACGAGCATAAAGTATAACCATGCAGCTTCCTCCCTTTCACTATTTTTTTATTAATTTTTACAAGGAAACATTTTAGCAGCAAATCAGTACTACCACGCACAGAGTATACACCATGCATCTTCCTCCTTCGCTGTTTTAACAACCTAAACATCACTGCATTAATCAACAGTGACATAAACGTCCTCGAGCGTTGCCTCGTGAGTATGAGATGAACGGCCTTCAAAATATCGGCCTCGCCGTAATGAAAAAGTGATTGTTCAGTGGTGAATCAGAGGTCATTTAAGGTCAAAACTTGTTTAATACAGCTGCGACATAAAAGGTTATCGAAAACATAAGTTAGGCCGACGAACCTATCCTGATCGTTTTTAACATGTTAAACGAAACAAACGTCTTATTTGACCTTATGAATTCGAAAATAGAAAACAACATTCGCTTTACCAGTCCCAATGTCAACAAGTATATATTTTTCCCGAATGACCGCCTCAATTCCCAATTGAAGGTTTTCATTTTTTTGTATGAATCGCAATATGAACATAGTAGTCTTATTTAGCTCCATAAGTGTAACCTTAGTAACTCTTATATTGAAAACACTTTTTCATCCATGCAAAGTGTTTTTAAGCAAAAAAAGACAAACTAATTCCTATTTTGTCAGAACGACGTGATTTTTATCAAGTATAAGGGCCCCGGGCACATTCCAAACATGTTGAAAAACAACCGCTGTTAACGGCTCTGTTTAGTTGTGAGTTTTTCTAAAAGCTTGTTCTGTAAATATAAGGACTTTTTACTTAAATGCTTTAATTGGTTTCGTTTAAACATTAATTATTGATAGTCATAATGTGATGTGATGTTAATCAAAGGAAACACTTAATTGAGAATTTAAACAATTGATATATTGAATAATGATAATATATTCCTAGTACAAATATATAGTTTTCATATAAACACGATCTCCCCCCCCCCCTCAACATCTGTTTAAGAGGACAAATAACAATAACACATCATCACAACTGACTTATTTCCTTTTCGATGACCTGAAAGATAAGAACATTTAAGAAGCATTTGCAATACAGTTCAGCCTTCTTAATGTCCACCAGAAGTCTTTACCAATGACAGAAAGCGGAGGATAGTGCAACGACATCATGTTTACTATTTTGCATGGGGATTTCATTCTGAACAAATAGAGAATACTTTGTTAATGTTGAATACATACATATATTTAGACAATCTATACCATGTCCCGTTTCTAGTTTACATGTCGAGCAGGTAAACTTATCAGTATTCAACACTTACAAGGTATTTTGTTTATGGCATTTTTTTCGTCTTTTCGGACTGTTTCCTGCACGCAAATGTCACTAAAAAACGATTAAAATCAAGAGACTTCAAGAATATAATTATAATTTGCGCGTCACATCGAAATCGCCGCAATTCTGAAATACAGCAACATGTCATTTTAAAGGGACTGTAAACCACGAATGACGAAAAAAGAAAAATTATAAAATACTATATTTTTTACAATTATTAGTTTATATTGATTAAAATATCACGACTGGTATATAACATTACGTAGACACGTGTTCAAGTATGACATCAGAGATTTTAATGACGTATTTTGTAAACTTAACGTCTACTTAGTAACGTTCAGCCTTCAGATTTTGGTAGTCATTACAATCGAGCGGGTGATAAGCGTGCAGAGGCCGCATATGGTCAAGTGGGAGTGCACAAAGATGTTCGCAGTGGCCGTACTGTGCACGGAGTTCCTGGTTCTATTGGTTTTGGATGGGCATCTACTGTTTGGCGTTTCTTTGTTTCAGAACAACGAAACGACGTCTACTAACGGAAGCGCGAACTTGAGTTCCTACGGTCTTCATATCAAGTGTGAGCCTAGCCAGCTCAACGAGCAGTACGCACGCTTCGTTTTTTACGTATGGACCTAGATCGACTTCAGCGTGGCATTTCTGCTGCCCTTTGTTATCTTATTAACGGGTAACGTCCTTATAGTTGTAAACATAAAGCAGAATCAGCGTTTCCAATGCGTTTTTACTAGAAACTACGCTAGAATCTCAATGTATTCACAAAAGCCTATCCTTTCCCTGACCGCCATTTTAGTGACCTTGGTGTTTTTCATATGCGTCGGGCCGGCAAACATCTTCGTGGTCAGTTGTACTGTTGGCCGCAGGACGTCAGAAACGAGTACGACGAGGCGGTAATGGAGTTATTCTGGGCCGTTGTCGGCATTCTGATGTATACGATGAACGCCTTGAACTTCATATTGTACATATTTTGCGGTTCTCAATTCCGCGCGGAAGGGTAATGTCTTCTACTGAAAATGTGCGGGAAACATACGCACGCGAGAATCTCGCATCGCAGGCGACATTTCGCCAGTCACTCGTTCACTATCAATATTTCTCATCAACAAACGTCCAGCTGTTGAGGACCGCGTGTGGGCATGTGGAACACATCGTCGACTCACCTTAATTAGCAAAAACCCTTGATTCGCAGATGTTTTTATCTTGTGAATGGTAGCGAGATTTGTTTCTGCGCTTTTGCAATCTTGGAACAATATTAATGAATGTTCACTCAATTGAAACGCCTGAAGAAGTTTTTAAAATAATGCTCTTTAAACAGGTAAAAAGTGTGCATTACAATCGATTAGCCTTAAACACCATATTTTCTTACCAACAATTATTTTCGATGATTGAATGTAAAATATTTGTTGAAAATAAATCACATATCATTATTTGTGTTGTCGTCCGATATTGTTGTAGGACTTCCATAGTTGGAACAGTTACTCTTCAATCATAATTTAGGCCACCAAAAATGTATTGTGCGTTTCTTTGAGCTTCAACATTAAGCTGATGTTTTTTTGTTTTTAAGGTCACCCTAATCCCTGTCGAAAGAATTATTGGCGCTATTCGCCAACTGCTTTGATAATGCTTACAAATCTGTTAAGGAAGATAATATGTCCGTCCTTAGAGCCTCCAAATTATACAGATTTTCTGAAAATACATAACGTGACAGGGTCTTGGGGAAAATTCACCCAGACGCATGGATGAGTAGTGATTTTTTACATGCAATTAACACTGTACATGTGTAGATATTGTATTGTCATTTCGTGATTGACTTTTTTGTTAATTTAACATTTGCACCAGAAACCAATTAAAACTGTTTACTATTAGGGCCTGGCCTAATTGCTGTACCTTGCCAGAAATTGTTTTATGACGTCATACCCGTCAATCAAGGGTAGCAAAACTAAATGGCTGACGCTTTACACATATGACAACAATATTACAATTTTAGATATTTAAAAAGATTGTGCGGAATTCATTTTGGAACAAATCAGTGAGGGATGTATTTATTGGTTAGTGTTTGTTATCGCTGTTATTTATTTGTTATTATTTTAATATTTTAATATTGACATTACGTGTTAAGGTCGCGAATTTACGGTAATCGAAAATATCAATTGTTTTTTAAGAGAATCAGGCCGTATGATTGTGTGTGTTTTTATTTTTTTTCTTACATACTGCAATAATCAATCTATATTTTATGAACACTGAATTCACATTGGTCAATGAATTTCCATCAGGTGTTATTTGCAATCGTATCCCTAATTTTACATTAAGCAAGTACATGCATCAGTTACACTTAGGACCCCATTGGAAATAAGTAGTAAAACTTTCATGGGTCATCCTGTCATCATGCCTGGTATTCAACATCTTGTAACTTCTTGTTATTTCATGTCTCTTCCAAATATACTGATTACTGAATGTTACTGATTAACTGTGACTGTGATTTAAAAATATGATCTATCAATGCATAGTGATTCAAATCTGTGATTATTGCAATCAAATTGTTAAAGGTTGTCACTTGAATGTATTGTATGAACTGTACGTGTATGACATATATATATATATATATATATATATATATATTTACACGAATAAATCAATCAATCAATCAAACTGATAGTTTTCCATCCTAGCTCATTAAAAAGATCTTCTAATGAGACTAAACATGTACATCTGTATGTTATTCGCGCGGTTCGATTTGGATAGTTCTAGTTCATATTGTTCATATTGCGTACAATAATCATATACAGCGTCTGAGTACTCAGGAATTTGTCTTATTAACGATACATATATTTTCTCGAGTTTTTCTATCAAGCATTATTTTTAATCGACGCATTATATGAACTCGTGTCCATGCCTTTTCCTTTATGAAGGATATATGTGCATGCCATGTACAGTCATTGGACATAAAAACACCAAAATGTTTATTGACATCAACAATAGGAATATTAACGTTTTGCATAGTCAATAGCTGATGAGTTGGTTGATTTATTTCGCGAGAAATTAGTATTGATTGGAATTTTGAGGGATTAAAGCATATCATCCATTTTTCAGCCGAACTGGAAATTGTATCAATGTCTGACTGCAATACGGCTGCAGTAACGTTAGGCGAATTTACGACCATGCAAACAATGGTATCATCAGCGTACAAATGTATGTGTGCCTTAATATCAGCAATTATTTCACTTATATATACTAAAACATAAGTGGTCCCAAAATAGAGCCTTGAGAGATTCCGGCTAGAATTTCAATAGGGGTTGAATGCGATCCCGGTAATATTACTATCTGTTTACGATCAGCAAGATAATTAGACAAAAACGATAACTGGTTTCATCGAATGCCTGCTTGTTGTAATTTGCATAAAACACCTTTGTGCCATACTTTATCAAAAGCTTTACTTATATTGAAACTACAACTCTGACCTCAAGGCCATTGTCTAGGGCTCTGAAATATGTATTATCAATATATGTTAGCTTATTGACAGTGGAGTCACCAGGCAAGAAACCGGATTGAGTTGATGCAAAGTATGCATTCGCACGAAGAACATTACACATGTGAGTATGCAATATCATCTCAAAGACCGTCTCAGTAATATTTAACAGTTGATATTGAACGATAATTAGGCGCTATGGAAGTATCACCTTAGTTGAAAATTGGGCACACATTTGCAGTGTTCAAACAAGAAGGCATATTGCAAGCATTTAGACAAGAGTTACACAAATCACACAAAGGGTAGCTTACTTGATGCAATGCTTCTTTGAGGATTCGGTTATCTATTCCATCGAGATCGGACGCTTTTCCTACCTTAAGACATGTAATTGAGTCAATACCCCCCACCTGTTTTATAAATATTGACTGAAGAATGTTAGCGTTCGCTTGTTGCATAGGTGGAAGATCGTGGTTGCTTTCATCAACTGAACACTGACTTGCAATGTACTTGTTGAGTATATAAGCTTTACTTGTATCTTCCACTTCAAAAATATTATTCTGATCATCGTAAAGAGGCGGAATTGTGTAATTTGTGTTACTAGGAAAACATTTTCAAAGTGTTGTCCACCAGTCTTTAGCACACAGCTCGGATGACCTTAGCTTCTGTGCAATACTGTTAAAATATTCAAATTTCGAATACCTTAAATTTAAAAGAAAAACTCATTCCTGACATGAGGGAAATTGGGCCAATTAATAATACTATTTATTTGCTTTGCGTTTCGGTATAGGCGTTTCCGTTGACGAATTTTGTTCTTTATGTTATTGTTTATCCATGGAAGATCTCGAGAACGGATACAAACATTTTTGTTCAGAAAACATGTGCCTGCAATGTTCAATATTGGTTTAGTTATGTTTTCTGCGAAGATATCAACATTTTCGCATTTTAGTATATCCAAATTTGTATCCGTCATTAATTGTCGTAGTTTTTAATAATCGCCAGTGTTCTAACGCCAGATATGTCGATAAAACGTTTTGCATCTGGGTTTTGTAAATTTTAATGTAACCAAAAAGGGCAGTGGAACCGAATTGTTTGATCTAGAAAGGGTTCGCCTGTTTCATACAGAAGTAAGGAATTCCAATTGCTTACAAAGATTAAGTCAATTATGGAAGATGTTGGTTCGTTAATAAGTTGCGTTAGGTCATGTTGTTGACATAATTCATTAATTGTTCGTGCGGACGATTCAGCGAGAGCATTACTGTTAACATTACCTGTTGTAATATAATCTGTATTCGTGTTTCTCTTGCTAGCGCTATAGAATCTTCAATAAAATGCATATATGGTCTATCCGCACTAGGCAGTCTATAAAATACGCTAAAAAGAATAGATTTATTTCTTGACGGAAACACTTCAATCCAAATAAATTCTATATTTTTTAATTCAAGATCGTGTCTGCGTTTGAAAGCAATACTTGCATTAAGGTAAAAAACAACGCCACCATGTGAATCGAATGGTCGATCTGTACGAATTAGTTGGTGGAAGCCATTAAAGAGGAGATCAGCAGATGGGATTGAACTATTTAACCATGTTTCAGTAAAACTCATTATATCACATTCAAATAGACCTGTGTAAAAACATCATATCAAATTCACGTAAACCTGTGTAAAAAAACATCTTATTTTTGCATAAGCCTTTGATTATTATAATGAACAAAACTTAAGTAGTTTGTTGCTGAATCATTGGGACTGGATAAAGAACTGTTTGTATCTGTGTTAAGAGGTGCATTAGACAAAGAGGGCCCTGGGTTAGGATGTTCATTGCCTGATCGTAATAAAACTAAAGAGATCCAACAACATGTTTAAACAACCAAGAAGCGTTTTAGTAGATTCTTGAGAAAAATAATATCAGTATGTATTTGTCTTCCTATCAGGACGCGTTTACAGGTGTGTTCAATAGTAATTGATATGTTCATAGAACGGTTTACACTTATTGGTTATGAGAAGAGGCTAATAACATTAAACCATAATTGACAAACGTATATAATACGTGTTTAATGTACAACATAATGATATGCTCCAATGAAGACGAGATGAGTCAAAAACGCAGACATGATGCGTTTGTTGCATTTGATTATAACGAAATATTGCTACAAGTCTAAGTTTAAAATTTGATTAAAACGTTTGATACAGATCTCCTTCAAACAGGAGCTTAAGAAATGAGAAAGATTAGAAAATAGACAGGCAAAGAGGAAGATGGTAAATGATGATGACATGTTTGGAATCATTATCATGATATGTGAGGTTATATTGAGTGTATAAATGAGTTTATGACACTCACATAGAAATTGACAATAAATTTATATAAATAATATACTCTCGAGTAGTACAGTGGAGAGTGTTTGCAAATGATTATAGTAAGCGTCTGAATAACGATGATACTTTACAAAATAAATACACACTTACATATTAAAGAAAGTGTGAACATTTCACAAAATTTCAGCAACATATTAGTAAAGAAAAATACAGAAATGTCAACTATTATACAGTGAAACAGTAACTTAAGCGACATCTGCTTCAACAAGATGGAATTATCAATTGAAATTCATAAGATATGACATATAAACTATGTATTAACATTAAGACAACATTGTTTACCAAAAATACATGTGCCTTAAGTTTCCACAAAATTGTGACTGTTTTCACATACGAGCTAATTAAGATAATGCTTTGTTCAGGACATATTGTTTTCTAAGAAATATCAGATACATAACGTGTCCTGTTTTAGCCAGGAAATCATAACAAACTTTGATCACAATTAATACAAACTAGAAATTAGGTAAACTCAAAACAACAATTCAATTCAATTCAATATTTATTGCATTATAAGGCCTCCGGCCCATATACAAACATATGTACAACCAATGATAAATTATAATGTGCGTGAGGTTACAAAACAGATCACAAATGGGTTAAATCAAAAATCAAAATCTAGAAAATATATAGTATGTCTCAATCAAACATGTCCACGTATACATTTCGTTCTTTAAAGGCATAATATATGAACATGGAAACATTTCATATCAGTTTCATATCCTCANTGGATTTTGTAGCCCCCATATATAGGATCCATAAAGCATAATTGCTGTAACCTTTGAATCAAATATTTTAAAAAATGTTTGAAAAAGCAGACATGAAATATTTTGAAATGAATTTAAGATATACATTAACACTTTCTTCGCAGTAGCTGACATTGATTCCGCCATTTTAAACATCGACAGTCTATTTGTAAAATATATTCCAACATAGGTAAAACCACTGACAGTTTCTAAGTTCGACCCACTATACATCCACAACAAAGCATTGTATTCCAGCCTGAAGACAGTTAAATGAACTTTTTAAATGAGAAAACGTTGCTTAAAACTAAAATAAAATGTTAATCATCATACTGCGGTGGTGCATGCATTAATTTTTTTCCGGAATCAACTTATTATCTAGTTAAAATCTATTTATTTTAGCTCGATTTCATCGAAAGTCTAAGGCTTATTGAAATGGTGTCTTTTGTGAAGATCTCAAGAACGCTCCCACAGTGGGGATCGAACCCGTGACATCCCGATCGCTAGGCGGACACCATATCCACTACGCCACGGAGACCTGCTTGGGCTTGGTATCTCAATAGTTATGCCCCCTTAATTGATTGAATTTGCGTATTTGTTTCTGCCATTAACTTTTTTTAAATTACTATTGTATGAATTGTTATGAAATTAAAAAAAAAAGTGTTAAGTATCATTGTGGTGGTACACGTTCAATTTTTGTTGGGTCCAGCTCTAGAGTTATGGCTCCTTAATTTATTAAAATTGAGAATGTTGTCTGTCTGCGCTCTTGTATGAAATTTAATGAATTTCAAATTAAATGTGTATTATCATTCTTTAGTGGTTCTTGCATTAGATTCGTCAGGAATATTTGGTCAGTTCAGAGTTGTACCCTTTTATTAATTGAAAATAAATTATTATTCCTTTTGGCGGGGGATACCAATTCAACGAATTTGCTTGTTTACAAATGAAGTTCATGGGTCAATGTTTAGAAATCACATACAAATCTAACAGTAATGAGTAGTTTATTTCATGTTTTGTGCTATTTTTAGCTCACATGAGCACTTTGTGCTCAGGATGACCTTTTGTGACCAGCCTTTGTCCAGCGTCCGGCGTCATGCGTACAGACTTTTCAAAAGACATCTCCTCCTTATGATGAAACTTCACAGAAATTACCTTAGACTTGAGTCAATCCCTACAAAAGTTATATAAATCATTCTGGTACAATGCATAAGTATGCCACAGGAGCTATAACTAGATTTGTGAAGACAAAAATGTAAATGACATCTCCAAAATCCATTGAGTAGATATTGATCAAACTTGTCAAAAATGATCCTCCGTTTGCCCTTTTAAAAGTTATATAAATTGGTGTTGCTTCAATGCATAATTAGGTAACAGGAGCTAAAAAATAGATTTTTAAAGTCAACAATTTCAAACGACATGGCCTAAACCATTGAGTTGATTTTTATCAAACTTTGCTAAAATGATCTTCAGTTGGCCCTTTTAAAAAGGAATATAAATGGTTCTGCGTTGTTGCATAATAAGGTTACATGATCTATAAATAGATTTAAGCCGTTTAAACTTTGAGAAACATCTTCTCCTGAACTCGTGTATGGATGTAGCCAGATTTTAAATATACTTTGCTTGGATGGTCCTCTACCAAATATGGTAAGAATCGTTCCGGTCTGCTGAATAAGTAGATCACTGCATCTTTAAATAGTTGTTATGTGGAAACATACACTAGACCACTGGTCCATTATTGGATCCACACTATACTACCTGTCCATTCTGAAACACACACTAGACCACTGGTCCTTCCTTGGATCCACACTAAACTACCTGTCCATTCTAAAACATACACTATACCACTGGTCCATTTTTGGATCCAACTATACTACCTGTCCATAATAAAACACACACTATACCACTGGTCTATCCTTGGATCCACACTATACTACCTGTCTATTCTGAAACACACACTATACCACTGGTCCATCCTTGGATCCACACTATACTACCTGTCCATAATAAAACACACTAGACCACTGGTCCATTCTTGGATCCAACTATACTACTTGCCCATCCTAAAACACTATACCACTGGTCCATTCTTTGATCCACACTATAGTACCTGTTCATTCTTAAACATACACTATACCACTTGTTCATTCTTGGATCCAACTATACTACCTCAATATTCTCAAACACACACAAGATCACCCGTCCATTCTTGGATTCACACCATACTACCTGCCCATTCTAAAATACCAACTAGTCCACGTGTCCATTCTTGGATCCACTCTTTAATACCTGACCATAATTAAACACACACTAGACCACTGGTCAATTCTTGGATCCACACTTGATCACCTTTCCATGCTAAAAAACTTATTTTCAGATCCAGTATATGACAATCGTAAATCCTTGCATCCACGGTCGATCACTGGACCATTCAAAATATCATTTAATATAAGCACCACCGCCATCATCATCATCAACATCATCATCATCATCATCATCATCATCATCATCATCATCATCATTATCAGCATCATCGTCATCGTCACCGTCATCGTCATCGTGACCGACATCGTCATCGTCACCATCATCGTCATCTTCATCGTCATCGTCAACTTCATCTTCATCGTAATCGTAATCGTCATCGACATCGTCATCGTCAATCATCATCATTATCAGCATCATCGTCATCGTCACCGTCATCGTCATCGTGACCGACATCGTCATCGTCACCATCATCGTCATCTTCATCGTCATCGTCAACTTCATCTTCATCGTAATCGTAATCGTCATCGACATCGTCATCGTCAATCGTCATCGCCATCATCATCATCATCATAATCATTATTATCATCATCATCATCATCATCATCATCATCATCATCATCATCATCATCATCATCATCATCATCATCATCATCATCATC